>CAKAOH010038633.1:2179-49052 GCA_916701665.1 Sebastiscus tertius | reverse complement strand
CATACTGGTCGTACTCCGGCCCCATCATTACTGCAGCGTAGACAACATTAAACAGAAAGCACCATATGGTCGGAGTTGGCTCTGTACATCAGTTGCAGTGTTTTGGTGTCTTGGAAGTAGCAGTTGGTCAACAAGGTGACAGTGTGTCTGTGTTCGCCTCTACGGTGTGTGTGCATGTGTGTCTGCAAACACCAGGGGGATTTTTTATGCAGTGTGTCGAGTGGGTGGACGGCTGTCGAAGAAGGACTCTTGTGCTCTGACAGCAGCTTTTCACTCTAACTGAGTTACTGGCATGATGATACGATACAGTGTCAGTGAAGGATGGAAGAGCTGTGGTCAGTCAATGTCAACATGATCAAGTGAATAAAGCCATGACTGATAAAAACTGATCTAAATTGAAAGATTTGCCTTGAAAAACAGTTTATTAACAAAGCAAACAATGACAATTATTAGGGCCAGGGTCTGATATTGACTTTTTAAGTATTTTTGTCTGCCAATCAGAAATTGTATCTGCCACTTTTGAAATCTCTGCGCTAAACACCCATTATAAAATCGGAATCGGTCTGACAGTTACGCGCAATTTTTTTCAGAAACCGCTGCGCGAATCTCTTAGAAAAGTCATAGCACATGATCCCAATCATTCCACACGTTTTGATGTATTTTTTTGTACAGGTCTTGGCAACGCTGTGAGAGTAGTAGCGTGGCAAAGTTTTAGGTGGAAGAAGAATATTAAGAAGTAAACGCGTCGGATTATAGTTCAGTGTGCTTTGCACAAGGCTTTGCCTTGTTGCTAGCAGGCACACTGGAATTACACCGTAGTTTCCGGGGGAGCCCTATTTTACCCTACTTTTACTGTACTGTACTTTTTTATTATCATCTATAGTGGTTGTTTGCATAATAACACACAATTCAAAGGATTAGGAAGTAAATGACTGTATTTTTATTAAAATATTTGCTTTGATTAAAAAAAATCTTGGTATCGATCATTTTAATTATGTATTATAAGCTGCTTAGAGCTAGTGTTAGGAAGTTAAACAGGTCATAATTATCTCTCTAATATCTATCTTATATTGTTGTGAAAACATCTCCTTCAAACAACTGGATTTATTCAAGTTTCTTGCCAAAAACGTAATTTTACGAGATTACATTTGAACACATCATGGTAAAGCACCATAATATAACTCAATGGAAACTCCGTTAACGTTAGTAGCTCCGTTATTTAGCCAAGCAGGACTGTGCTGCTTTCTAACAGGTAACGTTACTAACTCCTCCTGTCAATTTCAACACAGATTTGTTGTTCACAGTGTCGCATTATCAGGGGAAAAAATAGGGTGCACCGCTCAGGTTTAGTAGTAGTAGTGCCATGCTTTTGAGCCCTTTTTTCCTCTCCGCCATGGCTCCGGTCCCAAACAAACTGAAACATGATACAGTGTGCGTATGCCGTTGCGTCATTGTGCATGCGTAACTGTTGGAAAGCATCAATAGAGAGGAATCTATAGTCATGGAGGCATGAGATGCCAAAGAATAGGAATACGAACCGGTTCTCAACAGGAACCGATTTTTGTCTATTCCCATCCCTATCGTTTTCCCTACCTACAATAGTGGCGGATGGCCTGACGATTTCACCCGCCACTGCCAACAATTTACCCGCATTTGGAGGGTGCTAATTTCAGACCCTGCTTAGGGCTGCTGGGCCAACAAAAGCAACCAAACACCTTGAAGGTGTGAGATGATTTGGGAGGATGTGAGAAGGATACTTTTGACTAAAAACTAAACGATTAGCCATACTGTAAACAGTTACGTTTAAAGCTGTATATTCTGGGCGTCCAATGCCTCCATTGAGACTTGAGACAGCAGAAATACACTAACCACTGCCTCCGCAGCACCACAATTCAGGAACTGATCTGATGAGTCTTGACACCAGAGACATTATGGCAATAAGTGGATGTGTAACCGAAACTCGAGGACCAGATTAAAGTGCCGCAACATCCTCGCCACACCAAGCAACACACCAGCACCTGACAAAACAGGCAAGCCTAATACAAGCAGTTATCAAAGTCATCCTACTGACACTAGACAGTTTTCAGTGGTTGCACAATAAATGGCAACATACAATAATATAAATAAAGAGTCAAATAATGAAATAAATATAACATTAGTGATGAAAAAAAATATGCTATCTGCTAGTGTACGTTCCATAGCAACACTGTTATAGCAACCACCTCAGTATGTGCAGGCAGAAGGGCCTATTTTATTTATTATTTATTATAATTTATTGATAAAAAACTATTTTAATTTGAATGTGTCTATCTTTCATCTTGCCATACTTGATGAACGTTTTATAAAAGCAATAGCTTAATTATTATCCTTTATACAGGGCTTCCCTGTAACTGGAATAAACCTCTTTCATAAAAAACAGAAAAGCAGAGGTATAACTAATAATGTTAATAGTAGCTATGTTCTATTTTAAGGCTCTATACACTCATACAGGTGTTGTAACTTGTTCTGACTGATTAGACCTCTGCTCAGGTTGTAGTTGGGTTATGTGAGTGGGTCAACAAACTCCATGTAAGAAGGTTTAATTTGTCCTGCACTAACAGGTGCAACAAAACTGACAATAAGATATTTCAGTATTTAAAGCAAGCCCTGCTTGTACATGCTAGCACAGTCCTGTGAGGACGTCTCATCAGGCAACTTAAGTGACAGCTCCTGTGTGGGTGGACTATGGGTCTTTAAGTGTTTCAGGAGGCCAGTGAGCCATCATACACTCGTCCAGGGCCCTGGAGTTGGCTAAATTAAATGGGATGCTGTCATCATTAATGTTTCCGGCTGTGATGTGTCAAAATGTCAAAAGGTCTATTAAAGCCAGCGTGGATTTGAACATTTCTGAATTTGTTGCCCCTCACCGGTAGTATAAATAACGACAATGTGGCAGAAAGAAAAGCTCCCCGCTAAGTTCCTCATGGACTCAAGGGCTGAAAACATACAGACTGCAACAGTATTTACACCTGTGCTTTTCCTACTGTGGCCTTTAAAAAATCACTCATTTTGAATGTTATCAGCTAATTGAATGGGCGTTATCAGTGGTTATCACGAATGCTTCAGACAGGCCAAACCTCCCATTGTGAAAGTGAAAGTGAAACTTAACATTGTGAATTGAAATAAAACAACTTTAGGTTTAGGAAAAGATGGAGGTTTGGGCTAAAATAAGTATATTTGTTCATGAAGTACGCAAGTTACATAACAAAAGTGTGGTAAAATAAGTCAACGTCGACTTGTGGTTTCACACAGCACATGAACACTGGTCTCCTGGGTGAACGTTCTGTTTGGTTCAAGATTCAAGAACTTTATTTTCATAATGCAAGCATAATGAAATTGCGTTTGCCCTTAAAAATGTGTAATCAGTGTTGGAAATTAACTTTTTTGTCTACCTGCCACTGTGACTGGTGGACTCCAAAATCTATCGGACACTCGCTCCATAGATTAAATTGTTTTTTTGGCTGGTGAGTGAAGCAAATCTAACAGCCACTTGCATATTTTGCCAGCATTTGGCTGGTGGCTGGTGATAATTTCCAACCCTGGGTGTAATACGTAAGACTACATACATATATAAAAGGAATAAATGAGATGAAAGACTGGTAATAAATATTACTATTCATTGACCCTGATCACCAACACCACCACCAGACTTTTACGCTCTTTATACTGTGTCACCTGACTACCTGCTTTGCTCCCATCATAATTACTACGGCCGCTAGAGGTCGGCATCATCTTCTTGTATTTGAATCGGTGATAAACCATGCGAATAGATGATAACGGCCTTCCCAACCTACTAGTGGGTGTAGCAGGACCCTTTTAACCCATATCTATGAGGCTGATAAACTCTGATAACACCCATCAAATCGGCTGATAACATTCGAAATGGGTGCAGTCACTACAAGGTAGAAAATCAATCCAACTTTTCTATTTGCTTTAAAGAAAAGCAATACCCATAACGATGGGGTGTGGGAATTATGTACATTATTATGTATTGATACACTGGTTACAGGTATTTTCTCATTATTTGGTCTTTATGTTTTTGTTCTTTTATTGTTGTTTTTATTTTGTCTGTATTTCATTGTATCTGTGCAAGCACTTTGTAACTATGTTTAGAAAGGTACTATACAAATCAAGATTATTATTATTATTATTATTATCAGTGTCAGCAATTAAAGCAATGCATTGATGTGTGAAATATATGAGGTGTGGAGGTGCTGAAGTGTCGAAATGAGAAGAGAAGATGCAGAGTGAGCTAACTGTCCAGATTCTTAATAGTCCGTTTATAGAGCTAAGGCTGAACAGGTGAGATACAACAGCTGACGACCCGCCAAGGTCAGACATTTGCCTTCTGAACTCAACCAGGACCGTCCACTATAAGAGGGAGGTTACTTCAAAATGATTTTTATGAGAATATGAACACAAATGTAGCTCTTGAAGATACTCGTATAGAAAAGGCAAATCCCTTTCAAACAATCAAACCGTCACCCAAACTAAATGCCCGCCAGCTTGTCCATTGGTAATTAGTCGTAAACACTTTCATGCTACGGTATATTACTATCTACTTACATCATGCAACGAGCGGAAAACAATTCTAATCACAAGGGTAAAACTAACAAAGGTAATTAACTGCATAATGTCTTCCTACTAAATTTCCCTCGTGAGTTCGTTCACATACGTTAGCTCAAGGGCAAACTATAATGCCCACAAACATTTCCCTGTGGTAATAAAAAATGTACACAGGAAAATCATTAAAAAGTCGACTTGAAAGCTTGACATATATTAAAAAAAGGTAATTTCCTTGTAGCTTAGCTAATATGTTGCACTGCATGTAAATTATATGAATGATTGTAACCTATTAGAGTCATTCAGAGCACAAATATGACAACTTTGGCTCTCTGGTGATGATGTGCAATGGTTTTTCAGTGTAAAGTTTCTCAAATTGGACCAACAATACAGATTAATTGTACACATCATCAGGATTGTAACCAACAAACAACCATACAGATGCTGTATGTACATGTAAACACATTGTACACACTATCTTTCTTCCTCAAGGTGCTGAAAATAGTCTGACCGACTATCACTGGATATTGGTGCATTTAGGGAGCAGAAGGTAGGGAGAGAGCGACATTCAGAGACAGGAAGGGAGGAAAAAGAGAGGCAGGGAATACATCTTCCCACCAGTGAAGGATGTGTTGCCCAACTGCACAGATCTGGGGCAACATGGCGGAGTAGTACTGAGGTAATAGAAGCCAGAAGGGACACGAGTACAGTGAGTAATTATCTGATCCCTCTGCACCGTCTTCCTTCATTCCCTCTTCTTTTCCTCTGGCCTCAAAACCATCTCACATCAGATTTTATCCGAGACGCTCGCTAATTAAACAGTGAGCAGTCATTTTCCTACCACCTTCTGTGCCTTATTAAAACACACCTAAAGTGATGTGGACGCAATTGGAAGCAAAAACTTTTAAGGCTATAAGTCTCTAGGCCAAAGGCAAGGCAATAAATACAAGAACCAGATGTGTCAATCGTGGCATCTTCCATTTTCTGCTCCAGCAGATTTCCAAATCTGTCAGGGGTTTGGTGCCAGGAGAGGAGAAGACAAATTGGTATCATTAAGAAAGCCCTTCATCAGCAAATCCTAAAAAAGAGCTCTGTTTTCTGCATCAATCCAGAAAAGGGCTGAAAGATCCTTTTCAATTAAAAGCAATAAATCAGTTCATTTAATGTGATTTAAAATATTCAGTTCACAAACAGAATAAAGATTTCTTTAATGTTGTTTTTATTCCTGCATCACAGTGAGCTAAGAGTGCAGGACTCAGAGTGACCAGTTGAGGGCACTATATATACAGTCTTTTTATCTTACAGAGGCTTCAGTATCAGTAAAATGGTTCTGCATACTTGAAGGAGACCTCATGCATATTTCAGCATGACAGAAAGTCGTCATCCCTACAGTATACTCTTCAGGCTTCATAGTAGGAATCAAAACTGCACACTTACTGTATCACCGTTAACACCATGCTTTTAGAGTGCAATTTAGTGGTAGAGAGTACCTGAGTTAAAAAATACTCTTCTTTACCGCTACATTTCAGACGGAAATATTATACTTTTTACTCCCCTGTATTTATCTGCTATATCTGCTATACTATAGTTATTTATGATCCCTTATAAAAAACAGTATTTAGTTGCGAAACCTTGTCTTTTTTCAGATTAATTTATGAAAAAATGTCCCTCTAAACTTCAAGGCCCAAAGAGATGAAAGTATCCCTTATTTAACAAAAACTCAAAGATTAGAGCAGTTATTCTCAAAGTGGTGTCCGTGGGACTCTGCCAGGGGGTCTGTGAAAAGTTTTCAAATTCATTCATTTAAATCATAATGATATAATTTTTTTTTTACAAAAAGCTTCAAAGTTCAACAAATAATATTTAAATTATTAAATATACAGTGTAGTTCATGAATTATGTTCTAATCTCACAAATCTATAACTCTATAATTGTGCAAATATGTTTAATAAATACATGTCTAATGTCTTTCTGTGTTGTTCTTTCACATAACTAAGACTATAGAAGTGTAAAACAATAGGCTATGTGTCAAATTATTTCTTGTATGGGGTCCTTGGCTGAGAAAAGATTGAGAATCTCTGGATTAGAGAAAAATTCAACCCCTAAACTGGGAACCACTGAACATAAAGCAGTCACCTCAACCAGCTACAACAGAATTTACATCACTATAAACAATCTAATAATGTCATATATAATAATATATCACTCACTAACGAGTACTTTCACTTTTGATATTTTGAGTAAATTTTGTTGGCAAGTAGGGATGCTAATTTTGAAAAATTGTGTTAATCGATAATCGACCCTCGTTAACCGATTATTAACCGACGAGATTTGTGCCTTGCATGCAGCGGTGCGTCAGCTGCAGTGTAGGAGCACAACAGACAACTCATCCCCCAGTTCACCATCAGGAGAGTCACTGTAGCACCCACAATGCTGCGTGTAGTGTCGCGGACATGCAGCCACTGTCCCAGTAAAAGTCTCCACCGCACATTTAGTTTAGTTTATGAGGTTGTCAGCTGTGTGTCTGCCCGGCATAAATTTAGCGAGTGTCCGACGAACAGTGTGTGCATTTCTGCTACGTTAGCAGCTCTAGCAGTGCTCGCTGCTGCACCACACACACAGTCTGTCAACGTGGCGAAACTTTAACGAGTGTCCGACAGACCGCGTGTGTGTGGCGGCGGTGAGTGTGGGGTTGTTGGTGGCGTTATAGTTTTGAACGTAGCAGTGTGTGTACAATTTATTTGTCGGTAAACAATAATAATAAATGCTACAACTCCTCCGCTCCGCACCGCTCGAGAGACCGCAGCCAACTTCCTGTATCCTGCAACTCCGGCTCCGCCTCTGAAGGTGGGCTGTAAAGGTGGACCAGCTTTTCTCCTTAAAGTGACGAGCCGCTCCTCTGAGCCGCTCAGCTTTTTTAATTAATTAAAATATTTATTTTAACAGTTTATCCGATAGCGTTAATCGGTTAAAATGCTTCATGTCAGTTAACGGTTAAACGGTTAGTTATTAACATCCCTAAGTCTAATATTCACTCTCTTTTAGCTCTGTTTTTGGTCTCTACCAACTCATGAGGGAAATATCTGGCTCTTCAGCTGCTAAAGGCTCCTCTTTGTTCACCAGCTAGTCGCTAACTGTGTTTGTCTGCTGTTTGGTGAGCAGATAGTGTACAGGGGCTTTTTACAGTATGGTGATATTGAAATAATGTTATTATACCAAAAATATTGATTATAGCCGCTTTAAGTAAAGGATCTTAATACTTATTTCACCACTGGTACCAATTAATCAAAAGCTGAGACAGCTTCTGTCTATTTTGTGTGTCCTTCACTTGAAATGGGAAAATATTCAGCTTTTAGCTTTAGAGTACTACAGCATATAGACTGTCACAACAGCAGTGGCACACAGTACACAAACTACCTACTGATTGTTGCCGCTTCAGTCTGGTACTTAAATATATTAATTCACCCATGAAGCACTCAAAATTGATCTGCTGAAAGGTATTGATCCCCCTCTGCAAGAGACTGCAGAGGTTGGGCTGAAACTGACAGTCATACTGTAGTCTTCACTGAGGCAAGTAAATAAAGCGAATGGCAGACCAATCATGCACTACGGTAATACATCATATAATGTTGGATTTTTTATCAGTGTGGAAATACATTTTTATCTGTCTGCCATGTGGAGATGAGCAGGTAGTCGGTTTATCGGAGATTTTTGCTGCCTGGAAACGAAGCTAACAAGAGTGTGAATCAAAAGAGTAAAGTTGCAGAACATAAAACCAATGCATTAAGCTGATACTGTAGATGCTGACATGCTCTTTAGGATCAAGAGAGAGATAATTATCTGTGGGTTTGTCACGACAAGCGGCATTTCAGACATTACATGTAGTCATGTGACCCATTGTTTATGGAAAAACATTGATTAGTGCAGCTTTAAATCTAAAACGCTTTTTAACCTGACCTCATACTGATGTCTCCTGTTTCTGTCTTCGCTCTTTCATCCTGCATTCCTCTTCAGTAGTGACCTCTGATGTTACCCCAATCTGTATTATAGATTTAACCTGCTGCATTGTTTAGGTAGGCCTGAAGGCTTAGCATCGACAGACATTTCTTTTTCATCTTTTTCGATACACTAACTGGCAACAAAATGCTAAATCTTGGCCGACATTTGAAGGCTTGTTGATTGTGTTGCTTACAGTTACAGTTTGAATGCAGTTAGGCAACAGCAAAAAAAACATACCTCAGCTATATAATGATCCACAACATAAAAGAAATCCATTCTACTGTATCCTCGGGCAGACCAATGTTGTGCTGATGACATCCAATTGACAGAAAACGCACTGCAGCTGAACTGAAGACATCAGTTCAACAACTTTCACCGGTAAGCTCTCAGAGTCTATAAAACATCTCCCCTGACATTACTGTCTGACATACTGTAGCTGTCTTTCATCACAAAAACAAATGCCATTTTGCAAACTGTTATCACTGTGTATACCTACTGTAGTATTAGTGATGACCTAGGCGTACTCTACACATACACAGCACTGTGTGTAGAGTATAAATAAAAAACATCAGTGTGCTTCATGTACATTGATGCACCTGACAGCCTGTGAAAGAGGATCTCAGTTTAGAGAGGACAGGATTAAATGCTGCAGTACAAAATCCCATTTCATGAACCATCAAGCAGCAGAAGTCCTCCGGGCATGAACACATCTCCTCAGGAGGAGCAGTAATGTGGAAACTTAAAGGAGCTCAAATGAGGCCTCCTGACTAACCACAAGAACCATCCACAACCTGGAATAAAACAACACTGATATTCACATTTCAAACACACGTTGATCGGTCAATTGGTAATGCTGTTAACAAACCACATACAGTCACATATGGACTGATAGGGGCCAACTAAATCTGCTAGTAGGTTCAGCAGGCTGATATCAACCATTAATATAATTAATCCAATGTGAGAGGAGACCAGTAGGCTCAGATGTTATTGTGGCAACAACAGGAAAACTAAAGAAGAAGATGCAAACACAGTAAAATAACAAGACTGAGAGTATGCTAGCAGCTCTGTGAGACTGTACCAAACCCCCAGGAAGAACGCCGAGCTTTGAAGCAAATTTTGTATCCAGTTCTCTTTACACATCCATGGGCTGTACTTAGGCAGAGTGGTAGTTTGAGCTAAATGCTAACATCAACATGCTAACATGCTCACAATGACAACGCTGACATGCCGATGTTTAGCAGGTATAATGCCGTAACACATTCACACTCCCAACTCGTCAAATACCATTGCTTGTTCAGTGCGCCTAGGCCTTTGAGACCGAGGCATGGGGTAACCCTTATGCGTTACTTTTGGACGGATCGGGGACAGCGTGCCAAAATACGCTTGTTACATGCATAATGTCCTTTCAAAATAAACTTCCGTTTTCACAAGAAATTAGGTGTAAGCAACACAACCACTTAGTTAAGGTTAGGAAATGGTCATGGTTGACGTTAACTTCACTGACTAGTGACTCACGTGACTGACGTGACAAAATAAGTCAACGTTACTTTTAGTTTCACACGGGACACGAATACCTGTCTCCTGGTTGGGTGGGTTTACATTGGAGTTAGTTGAAAGCCCATTTCGTCACATACTGTTGCTAAAGGGTGCCTCTTCGGGCGGCTGTGGCTCAGAGGGTAGAGCAGGTCGTCCACTAATCGGAAGGTCGGTGGTTCGATCCCTGGCTACTCCGGTCAAATGTCGATGTGTGACGTGAGCAAGACACTTAACCCCAAATTGCTCCCAAAGGCATAGCCATTGGTGTGTGAATGAGTATTTAGATTAGATCCTCATGTGCAAAATTGGCACCTTAACAGCCTCTGCCATCAGTGTATGAATGTATGTGTTAATGGGTGAATGCTGACAAGTGTAAAGCGCTTTGAGTTGTTGGAAGACTAGAAAAGCGCTATATAAACCGGGACATTGACCAAACGGTGGTATTTGACGAGTTGGGAGTGAGAACGGGTTGAATGTTTACCATCTTAGTTTAGAGTGTTAGCATGCTAATATTTGCTAATCAGCACTAAACACAAAGTAGGCCAACAGCTGAGGCGGAAAGGAATGTAAGTTTTCAAATTTCATAGTAAATCGTACAACAGTGGTTGAGACATTTCACTCAAAACCACAAATATCAAGGACTAAGAGTCAGGGGACAACCAGAGGAACCATGAATGTCTGTACAGCATTTCATAGCAATCCATCCAATAGGTGTTGAGATGGACCAAATTGTTGGGCTGAGCCAACATTGTCGTCCGTACAGTCACACCACTAGCACGGCTAAAAAAGAAGTGCTTGCTTGCATATATTTGTCAAGGAAACTAAGTACTGTGCGATTCCCATAAAGGGACACCCTATAACATAGCCTAATCTCAAGAGATGTAACGCTGACTTCATCACCAGACACCGAGCACAGACTGCAAAACTGTGCAGTGTGATTAATCCTCTCTCAGCGTAATGCTAAATGCAAATTCAGCAAGAAAACACAACTTAGATGCAAAATGATATTTTCTCTCATCCACCCTACAGACAGTTTAAAAATGAGAGATGTGTTGCTGTGCCGCTTTGTCCTCTAGCAATTAATCTTGTGCTCTCTCTAACCCTTTTTAATTAGTCACATGAGCAACTTAATCATGGCTGTCTTAACGGTTAATAAAAGAGGTAATAGAGGGGAAACACATTTAAAGTGTATATTGATAACTACAGTATAAGCATGCTCTCTTATTGCATTGTCAGGTCACACATTCACTGTACTATCTGCCATACGAAGTACTTGTTAAACATATATTGCAGCACTAAATGCACCAAGGCAAGGACATACATTGTGGAAGAGGTGTGTCAGTATGCGTGTGTGAGTATAGTCATACTGCAGCTACACACCACCCAATCCACCACTGCTGATGCCAAAAAGGAAGTCCTCATTTGGCTCACACGCTCAGGAGTGTCCCAGTCATGTACTCATAACAGCCCCAGGGAATAAAGAAACCACTGCACCAGCTGATTGGCTCACACCACTGCATCATAATCAGCCCATGATGAACATACAGCACCAACATGGATCATCTCCTCTTCACTAAATTCAAGGCTGTGACTGAAAATAAAAAAAGATTTCTTAATCGATAAGAAAAAAAGAGGAATATCCACATGGGAGATGATAAAAAAAGAGACCTTGCTGCCTAAATTAGAAGAAAATGAAACGTATTCCAAGCTTCAACGTAATCAGTGTCTATCAGAGGCTGTAATGCGCAAAATTTAAAAGCATGTTAATGACAGCTTTACGTTCAACCACCCTCCACTACAGTCAGTGAAGGGGATATTTGTGCTAATAATGCATCTAAAAGGAAAGGTCGTAATGGACTTGGCATAAATTCTTTGGCTTAACAGATTCACATAAACACAGTGAGCTCTGCAGACTCTTATGTGGGCCCTTTACTCCTGCTGGCTCAGCAGATTTGACTTTGCACACACTCCCTCAGAGCTTTTACTGTATAAGAGGGAGCTGCCTCTCATCCTCCATCTAAACACTGACACACTGTAAAAAAAAATGCCCCAGTAAAGAAATACAGATGATTAGAAATGAAAATCAGTTACTTGTTAGATTAAAAGAACTTCTTTTCTATCTACTTCTTTGGGAAAAATGTGTATTACAAAATCAAATATCTCATATCCAGATTATAAGCAGCCAGTGAAAAGTGTCATTCCTCTTCTTTGTATAGTGCAAGTAATCCCCATCCCCATCTCAAGTTCTACCCTCACTCACGTTTGTGTTTTAATATGTAACATTATACTGCAGCACTACATGATGCCACGGTGCGTACAGGCATGAATGAGGACTCACCGGCATGCTGTTAAAAGTTCCACTCTGGCAGATTTGATGTTGAAGTGCATTAAAACGAGAGGAGACTGGCTAACACTGTCTGCTCTAATTACCCCTGAGCCATTTATTCTCTCTTTCTCTCTGCAGAGCTTTTTTTTTTTTCTCCTCCACATTCAGACAGGATGTGTGTGTAATGAGGCTAGGTGCCTCTGTGACAACCTGGCACGCAGCAAAGCCCCAGTAACTGATGATGCTGTCTTTGGACAGGAGAGGAAAATGAAAAAAAGAAGAAATGCTGCTTACCTTGAAGAGAGATGTGCTGCCTCCTAAACAAGGAGTGGAGAAGCAGAGAGCAGGGTGTCAGATATGCAGGAAGAACACAAAAAAATCTTAACAATCTGCACTTTGGTTCATCCCACTCTCAAACGACATCTCAAAAACCCCAGAAGCTGGAAGGTCCCAGTTTCACCTGGGGATGTTTCTGTCCAAGAAGCAGACACTCTCAAATAAGACTTTTTCTTGGCTCAAGGTGCTGCTGACGTAGTGAACTCAGATCAGGCAGAGAGGAGAGGAAACACTGGCACAGATCAACATTGTTTTAACACACTGAAATCAGCACAAGCATCAGAGCCGGTGCAGTTCCACTGCTGTATTTCCCGGCACTGTTCGCTCATTGGCGGAGGAGCTACTCAATAAAAACCTTCCTTGTCATCAATTGGGTATAGAGGGGAGGGGAGTTAGATTTTCTGTGGCGCACTAACAACCGTGCTCCTCCTCCTCCTCCTCTTTTCTTCTTGCTCCATCACTTTTTTTTCTCTCAGCACAGGCAGCCGGGGAGTGCTGAGCTTTGAGAATTAGACGCAGGAGGAAAGGGAGGAAGAGAGGGAGGGGAATCGATGAGATGAGTGGTGAACGGAGAGGTGAAGATGGTAACCAGCAGTATGCAGTGGCTCTCACAGAGCTTGGTTTCAGAGGTGCTGTGCCTCCCTGCTGCAGGAGCTCTGCAGGAACCTGAGTGCAGTGAGGTGTGAGGAGGACCAGAGAGGATAGATGGAGAGGAGGAGGAGGAGGAGGAGGATGGGTGAGGGGGTGTTACCGGTCTGCTCGGGCTGGTTTTGCTGCAGTATAGAGGCAGGCAGAACACAGATGGGAAGTTTTTTGTTTTTTTCTTTTTTCTAGCAGCAGTTGCTGTGAAGCTCCAGCAGACTCAGCAGCATGAAAAAAAGGCAACTAGTTCATCTCTTCCTTGTTTACAGGCATCTAGCATGTAACTGGTGAATAATTCAAAAGAGCAGGGAGGTTGAGGATGAGCTGCAGGACTGACACAGATCACTGCTGCCGCCTCATTAGGAAAGGGAGCCAGAGATTAAAGTGTCGTCTAATTAAACAAAAAGTATAAAAGTCAAGCAGGAGTCAAACTGTATGTTATAGAAGAACATTAAATCTGCCTGCAGACAACATCCAGTTCAACAACTTTGACGTTTGACATGCTTTATAGATCAGGATTGGTCATGATTGGTGATATATCAGAAGAATCTAATTAAACATACATGTAGGGACATTTAGGTATTTTTTTCTTTTGTTTTTTAATTTCCTTTCCTCTCAACAACTAAGTGCTTCAATTTAATTAAACGGACTTAATGAAGTCTCATTCTGCCATCTGAAATCAATAAACTACCTGACTCCCGACGCCGGACAGCCGCTGCATCTCACTGCCACTGCAGGTTTCTCCAGGGAAATCCATGCAGCACGTGACTTTTTTGTGGGAATCACTGTGAAGCACCCTGAAATATACAAAAAAAACTAATATTTAAATTTGTTTAGATATTATAACTGTGAAGGCAGGTGAATAAGAGTTCTCAGAGACAATATTTGTTCTTTAAACTGTTCACAAACATGAGAAAGAATGCCTTAAACTATGCATAACAGTATCACCTCCTCATACCACTTAACTGCTCAAGTCTTAGGCAAACAAAAAGTGTCCTCAGACAGTCCGTCCAGCTGATTTAGCCGCACAACATTTGTTAATGAAAAGCAACGACAGGACGGTGGTGTGAGTGCCAGTTTCACCATTACATTTATTAAACCTTCTGGGAACGCTGCCAAAATCTCTGCAGCAGATAGCAGCCAGGCTCCCTCCAAGGAGGACACGCCATCTCATTGCCTTTGGCGTTACCCTTGACATAACAGTGGCCAGGCGGTGCTCGGTGCATTACCAACGATTAGACCACAACATGAGTCAGAGATGCTGCATCACTAAAGCATCCTGCCATTTTATGAACTTTCCATTCCCGTGAAGAAAACCAGAAATCCCAATGCAGTTTGACCAATGTTTGGATTATAATTTTGACAAATTCGTATGCATTAATTTCTTATTATACAAATATTTTTTTTATACACACGTCTAATAATTATTTTGCGACCTTGCCTGAACCTGAGCGTTATCGATAACTTAATAAATTAAGGTTGAAAAGCGTCATGTCCCTTCAGTCTCCCCAGTCCGACACAGTGGCCAGATATTAACCGTCCGCCAGAGTCCAACATCAGAACTGCGCCCATAGCAACGGTCTGTTATACATAGCGACAGTCTGTTATAAAGAAATAACAGACCGCAGAACGCCGTGACTGACCAATCAGAATCAAATATTCAACAAAAGGGGGTGTGGTCATGAGAGCCTACTCTGGATGATGGATGCCGGTCAGATGTACGAGGAATGCTAACATGCTCACAATGACAATGTTGACAGGCTGATGTATAATGTTTATAGGACCAATATGTAATATGTTTACTGTAATAAATCATAAAATGACTATTATATGCCATCAGAGATTAAGGAAATATGCTGAATTGACATACTGGCTTCTCTGACAACAACATTACAGCCAGTATGTTCTCCTTTGAAACTTCCATCCTGTTTTCATTGTGGTCGGTGTGATCCGATCCACTGCCCGTTTAGATACCACGTTACCACATATGACACAAATTGGCATACAAACACAGCCTTCTGCAGCCATGGAAGCAAGCAAACGGACCGGATCAACAGAGATAACATAACATGAGATTCTACCCGACATAGAAATCTTTCTCTGTGATGCTAACACATGCTAACTGCTATCAGTCAAACTGGAGGAGTGGACGGGCCACGGCTCTGATGTTTTGAATTAGTACTGTAGTAGGCTACCCATTATAAATGGTGGTACATATAGGCCCTATTGCTCTTTTAACATGTTCACCATCTTACTTCAGTGTGTTGACATGCTAACATTTGCTAATTAGCATTAAAACACAACATACAGCTTTGATACTGATAGCTGAGGCTGAGGAAAGTTTCCGGCTCTCAACATGGCGACGGCTGAGCTGTGGGCTCCTAGCTAACGGTGCTAACAGTGAAAAAACAAAGGCAACAGTGCTGACAGAGCTAACACTGTTTAGCTGAGGGGGAACCGGAGGGTGGGTGCTACGCTTCAAGACGGTGCCGTTGGTCAGGACGGCGTTATCAGCTGTAAGCGCCGTATGTGAGCAGTGCAGAGCGGCGGCCATGAGCTACCAATGGGGCACGCTCACCTGACGTGCACTAGAAGCATGCGGGGCTGCCTGGCTATGGAGAAGCACTGGTTACAATGGTCGTGTCTTGAAGGGAACCTGCAAAGTGCGAAATCTGAGCCGATGTCTGCAAAAATCTTGCAAAAACTCTCACGGCCCAACGACCTATTCTAACCTCAACTATTCGAGGTCAGCATCTATAACCATAGCAATCTTGCAATAGTTTACCCGGTTTGCTGGTTCCTTTCTAGACACTACCGATTATAACATACAGAGAGTGACTTCATTCTCTGCTCAGGTAGACATCACTCCACCATATCTTTACATAGCAAATAGTTGTTTGCTGCTATATTAACGCTCTAGATATAATATAGAGGACATTTGAGTACAGTGTGTGCAGTTTACTAACATCCCATCTCAACATCAAATCATATGATTTCTCATTTCAGAAGTCAAGGCAACTGTAAAAAATGTAATTAAATCATACTATTCCAAAAAAAACACTTATATTTCTGATATGTGCACTTACCTACATTATACATCAGTGATTTAATAATGGTTGTCATTGGAGGTTTGAAACTTTCTCTGTGCAAGACCTAAATTAGACAAAGTCTCTCGCTCCATGACCCTATTGCAGCATGTCAGCATCCAGGGACCCAGCAGAAGTAGGCCTGAGACCCATTATGGCTCCCAGCCCACAGGTTAAAGCTGCAAGACGCAAATTGTGCAAGGTGACGACACAAAGCAGCCGACATATCTAGTCAAAGGGTTGTAAATCAAATGGGCAGTTATTAACCGTGTTGATCTTTCTCTTCATTTTTGGGTTGTGGACATTACAAACTACAAACGTACTGATATTAAATGTCTCTGTCAATCCTCCCATTTTCAGAAGGCCTGCAGGTGTCGTTGCTCAGTTGTGACACTAGAGGACGCCACACTCAAAGTGTCTGTTGGTTTTATAACAGTAGAGCTGGGTCACTCATTATTCAGCACACTTCCTCACAGCAATACTAAGGGTGTGTACCAGCCTACTGGGAAACATAATTCTTGCACAAAATCTGCCACCAAAATCTGAGTCATACAATCTGAACACGGTCGTGTGAGGGAAGGAAACACTGGTACTTTGGATTTTTTTTTTAAACGCAGAAAATGAAGAAGTTCCCTCTTTCTATTTGCTTTTTTCATTTTGATCTGTGATTTTACTCTTTCAGATTTTCTTTGGTAACGTAAAAGCTCATTTTGCCGGTCTAGCCACTTATTCCCAAAATGACCTGAGTGAGATGGAGCACTGGGGCTAATTTTGTCAGCCTCTGTGTGAACCCATGTGTCTCTGTAACATAAATATCTCTGGCATCCTGCCCCGTAACACTATGCCAGTAACTCCCAGTCCGAATAGCTACAAGATCAGGATTATAGACTGGTATTACTATTACGGAAGTCCTGGAATACTGTGATGCATGTACTCTTGGGTCTGTGCGGGTCAAATAAATAGAGTTGCTATCTCCAGATTGTCACTGGTTTGCTGCCAAAAGGGGCTTCATACGTTCAGCAGTTGAGTGAAACTGTAGTGGGAAAATAATGTAATATACATTAGCTTTCTGCTTTAGTAGCCTGTCAAAAACTGAGTTTCTGAAGCAGTCCATTATGCATTTTATTTTGAATTCTTGGTAAGCTTTTATTATGAAAATATCTTTTAAATTTGGAACTAATTATAAGGAATTTAATTTAAAAAAAGGTTGAATTTAAAGCCAAGTAAATATACATTTTTCATTCACTTATTATTGAAAGCTGTATTTGTTCACCTTTTTGCATGTCTGCGTTTTCCCTAATATATTAGAAATTACAGACCTATAAAATAATATGTTACCAAATCCTTAAACTTTTAGCTACTCAGTAGCTCATTTAAATATTAATATTAATTCTGCTGGAGATTTCAGTTAAAAGAACAAACTGTATTGAAAACAACAAAACCAGAAATAAAATGATTTATTGATATAAACACGTAGATGTTACATGTAGTTCTCCTATGAGGAACAGTAAAATCCTGTTGCAGAAGTCTTGGTGTGCACCTAGTTAGAATGATGAGATGATGATAAGTTAGTTACCATAGAGACAGTATCGTTGGTGGAAAAAGCTGGTTGTGGACATGGATATGGACTTAAATAATGTAGTGAACGATAAAGGCACAAAGCGACAACAATTGTTCATCATAACAACACAGGGTAACACTCGGCAAGAGGTCACAGGCAACAACCCTTTGGAAGTGTGGTCACCACCATATATACATGTTCTTCCAGGAATCCAGCACCTTCCTGTGAGACAGAAAGGAATCGTTTAAACGTTATGTTCATCATCGTTGTTCGCGACAATTTTAGAAACGCTAAAAGGGGTCACGCACCTTATGCTGCAAAGGCCTCATTCCTTCTGCTCCTAATTTGGGATTGCAACAGATGAACAAATGACAACAACAACAGGTGTTAAAAAGGAGTCGCACTTCAGTCGCAGAGACGGCAGCGATTCATAATAGAAGAAAATAAGGCATACCATAAATTGTTTTTATTTATTTTTGAATATATGTGTTTAAAATAAGGTTTATCCAGCAATTATTTTAAAACAACAACATTAAACAGATTAAAGCTCCCAAATGTTCAGGCTGTGTTGGTGTTGAGGGTGTAACCTGCAAATAAAATGCTGTATGTGGGTGTCCTAAAGGAGGCTGCTGCTGCTGAGTCGAGGAAATGTGATGTGAGTTCTAACCGTCATTACAGATTTAATTTACGGGCGCTACCTCTTGGACTCCTTCAGTGCCCTCCATGTATGGAAAGTAAGTCAGGCAGTAAGGAAGGCAGATGTCACCTCAGGACTCATATAGGTCAGCACTATCCCAGCACATCCAGGTTAATCATTAAGCTTCCATTTCACAAATATACATGCTGTGCAACTAAACTACAAATAACAACTTACTCTAAAAAATGATATATTTAGACTATATTATTGTGTATATTTTTTAAAGGTTGATAGGTACTTAGATTTGAATATTTCTGACCTGTGAGAATGTGAATGTTGACTTATTTCTTCTCTGCATCTGCGGGCGCCGCCGGCTCTGTTTGACACAAAGACAAGTTATTAGCCTTCAGAAGGTTAAAGCTCAAATTCGGGTAAAGCAAATGCTATAACTTAAAATGCAATGTTTATAGAGCTGCAACGATTAGTCGACTAATCGATTACTTGATGGACAGAAAAATAATCACCAACTATTTCGATAATCAATTAATCGTTAAAGTAATTTTTCATGCAAAAATGTCTGTTTTATATTATATTAAACTGTATATCTGTGTGTTTTGGACTGACAAGACATTGAAAGACTATGAGAAATTGGGACGGACATTTTTCAGTATTTTCTGACATTTTATAGACCAAGCGATTAAGAAAATAGAAAATAATTGGCAGATTAATTGATTATGAAAATAATCGTTAGTTGCAGCCCTAAATGTTTAAATCCATAAACAGATTAAAAAGTGTTTTTTATATACAGTTTAAACTATATATATTGAAGATCTTGACTTACGTTTGACCTCCAGCTTGCAGCTGACTATTGCTTCTCCGTGATCGTTCTTGGCTTTGCATGAGTACACACCGCCGTCAAAGTTACCGGGCTTACGGATCTCCAGAGAGCAGATACCCTGGACGCACAGCTGCCTGTACTTGGGGTCGTCTCCAATAATCATCTGGTTCTTCATCCATATAACCTTGGGCTGTAGAAAAATACACAGATATGTGAGCAAAAAAACATGTAATTTTTGCACATTTACCTCCATCTCACAACCATCATGTCACAAATAAACAAACAGCAGTGTTGTTTCTATTTTTCTTTGTGCTACATGGCAAAAAAAACAACTTTTGACTGAAGTGGACACACAGCTCACACTTGGTTTGGGAGTTTAAATGGCACTGACGCGGTGAGGAACTACTAGGGAATGCTACACGTGACCCCGCTTGTCCGCTGACCTGTCACCCTTATGGCCTCACTTCAAAAGCAAAGAATACCAATTCTAGACTTCTCATCAAGAGCATCTATGCTACCGTCCTGCTGGCGACCCGGTGGGATTATGAGCCAAAAGAGGAGTTGAGAGGCTCAGACAGCAAGGCCAGGGTGAAGATCTCACACATTCTCAGCTCAAAGCCAACGCACTGACAGCAATAGATGAGTGGGTGAGGAAAACTCAGTATGTCCACTCATCACCTCAATATGAATATTAAGCTGCTGACAAGGAGTTTAAGTAAATGGCACCAGCGGTGTCTAATGATGGCACAATCTAGCAAATACTGAATGCACACTTGTTCATCAGTTAGAAATTACAGCTTGTTAAAAAGTGAGTTTTTCAAGAACCATAACAGGTGCGGTGCTAATGTGTTGCTGAAGCTGTTAGTTTAGTGGAAAAAGGGACACAAATTGAATGTCATTGAGCATATAAAAAATGTTACTGTACTCTTGGGGATCCCCTGACGGAGCACAGCAGCTTGGTGCTGTAGCCGACGGTGGTGGCTCTGTCAGTCATGGGGGTGGTGAACTTGGGCGCCTCGCTGAAGTCGCGCTCCTTGTACTCTGGCGGCTTGTACTCGATACCTGGAGGGTGGAAGAGAAACAGACTCGACCATGAAGCTCCTACTCAACACATTAGTTAGCCGAGTGAATGCCTACTAGCAGATAACAACAATGTTAATACGGCATCAGTAGTTAAGAAACTGTCAGCTGACGGATCAATGGCTTGGGAGACGATAGCTTCAGAGGAAAACAGGAAATAAAGTAATGAATGAAAGAAACTCTGTGTGTGTTTCCCAGATGGTTTAAGGAACAATAAAAGTTACCCGTCTTCAAGATTTTGGCCTCTTCCTTTGCAACAGTAGCGTCCTCGCTCACTCCACACTTGTTTTCAGAAAACACTTTGAACTTGTAGGTATTGCCCATGATGAGGTCAGAGATGGTGGCATTCAGTCTATGGTAGTGCTCCATCACAGTGAACCAGTCCTGTGGACACACAGCAGGACGAGGTTTTGAGGATTTAGGACTTACTGTGTGTAATGCATTGAGGGGATCCTCCTATTAATAATCATCTTGTATAATTCATTATGATCTTCCAGACAGACACAACTTTGATACTGAAAACTTACTCCGGTCTTTTTGTCGGCCTTCTGGACTGTGTAACCAGTGATGTCTGTGTTTCCGGTGTCTTTGGGTGGAGTCCACTCCAGAGCAACGTTGAAGCCCCAGGTATCCACAATCTTCACACTGGCGGGAGGTCCTGGCAGCTCTGTGAGCAACCAAACAACCAGTGTTACATCAATAGCTTTTCAATTTAATTTCATGTAAATAAACGTAAATATATGCTGCTGCTACAGCCGAGGACAAGGGCAGACTGCAGCATATCATTAGCTCTGCTGAGAGGGTGACTAGACGCTTCCAGGACCCTGAGGCGGGCAGGAAAGTTTGTGGCCGACCCCTCCCACCCTGGACACAAACTCTTTAAAACCGCTCCCCACTACACTACATGTTGCATTAACGTCTTCTTTCTTTCGTCGCCTTTTTCAACGATTACATTGTATATTTAAATAGTATTTATAAAGGAACAGTGTGTACCATTTAGGGAGATCTATTGGCAGAAATGGAATATAATATTAAAGGTACAGTGTGTAGGATTTGTCGGAATCTAGTGGTGTGGTTGCAGATTGCAACCATCTGAGTACTCCTCCGCTCACTCCTCTCTTTCCAAGATGGCGGTAACGTGAGCCGCCGAGTGCAAAACTGTGGTAACGCATTTCAACTCGCTCAGAGGCCATCCTTACCATAATAACACTACTTTAAGAGCTACGGAAGTCAGACGGCGGCTGGCGGTACCACGGTTTTGCACTTTGCGGCTCAAGTTACAGTAGTTTCACAAGCGTGACAGAGAACTACGTTGGCCTTCACGCAACATAAAAATGTGAAAGGTTCTCTCTAGAGCCAGTGTTTGGTTTGTCCGTTCTGGACTACTGTAGAAACATGGCAGTGCAACATGGTCGCACTGAATATTATATTCCATTTCTGCTAATAGATCCCCCAAAATGTTGCACACTGTTCCTTTAATAACTATGTTTTCATTAGTGTATAATCACCTGAAAGTAAGAATCGAGTTTTCGTTACCTTATGAACCGTTTATATCTACATAGGGAGCAGGTCCTCGTCATGGGGCCGGCTGAACGGACAAACCAAGCGCCCTAGATAGGCTCTAGACAGGGCCAGTCGTGTTTTTGCGTTTTCACGTCAGCCACCATAGTTCTCCTACACGCTTGGCACACGGGAGAAGTTTCAGTTGGTTGCAGTCTGCAACCTCACAGCTAGATGCTGCCAAATCCAACACACTGCACCTTTAATTTTTTTTTTTGTTTGTTTCTTGTCTATGCATTCCTGGTATGTGAAACCCTACTTGGTCATAAGTCAGATAAAACATTATTTCCACATTATTCTCTACTGTATCTTGGGACACGCAACTCATATTTCCTCTATTTTTGCTCACCAACAATTTGCAGGATGAGTGAAGCCTTGTCGTCGAAGTCCTCCACCTTTACACACATCTCGTACACGCCAGAGTCATCTCTCTCGGATGCACGGATAAACAGGATGCTGTCTCTGTCGGTGCTGCGGATGTTCACCCTCTTTGTGTCCAGGGGCTCGCCGTTCTTTAACCAGGAGACCACAGGTTTGGGTTTACCCTGGGGAAAAGAAAACAAAAAAATCAGACAGTGAATTGTGAGGAGTTGTGTAGTTTAATTCATCACATATTTACAGGACCATACAGTCGTCTTTAGCTTACTGTGAAGGGGATGGTCAGGTTGATCTTATCTCCAACGTAAGCGACGTATCTCTGCCTGAGGAAACGTGGCAGGCGCACCTTGGGACGATCTGGAGAGAAAAACAACCGGTGATTATTACGGTATCAGTGGAGGATCAGTGACAGGATGACACAGCCTGAGAGGGATTGTTAGGATCTGTTTAGAGCTTTTTGGAGTGAAACACAGGAATTCATTTTCCTTTTGTGACCCACAAATCTTGAAGAAATCGATAAACCTGCTGAGCTGATCTAAGCCCATCGTAGCCAGGGAACTTTCACTAGTGTTGTCAGGGTGCGCCTGTGCTTTAAATGGTTGTAAAAGTAACCCTTATTCTAAGTCCTATATCCCTTTTGCTACGTATCTGTTCTAATGGCATGATGTGTTAAAGCAATGGCACAGAACATGGGGCAAGTAGGACTTTGTATGGATTATAATGAAGGTAAATAATTTGAGGAGCTGCACATACTGTATTATTGAAAGACGGGAATATACAGAAAGCAGGATAGTACATAGTACTGTATGTCTGAATCTGGCTGTAAAGGCCTTTACACACCGGGGGGGTGACGAATAAACCAGCGATTCTCAAAGAGGGGTCCGTGTGCCATTACATAAGTGTTATAATACAAATAACTGCAATGGTATTTAAGAGTGCAAATGGTACTACGCATTATGCTTAATCGGTGTTACGATTAAGAGGGGGTCCTTGGAAAGTTTTCTCCCCTGTAAGGGGTTCCTGTCCCCAAAAAGTTTGAGAACCCCAACAATGAACAAGAAAATACCAAATATTCGCCTGCGAATATTATATGTTAAGAACTTTTATTGTGAAAGGTAAGAAAAGAATGAGTGAATCTGGTCTGTTCTGCCTTTGTCAAGGTTGAAAGGAGTAATAAGTTTGCCATCTTGGTTTGGACTACAGAGCCTCCGTGTTGTTGTTTCATAAATATAGGCGCAATTCAACACGTGATTGGTTGATGCCTTTATTTGCAGTGTGAAAGCTCAGAAAATCAACCTCAATCCAAAAAAAATTATTTATTTTTTTTCCACGTAATATTTGCATTCTGTGCAAAAGTACAAAAACAACAGTTGGAAAAAATATATTGATGTGTGAATTAATCGCAAAACAAAATGCTGCCATTGTGTGAATTATATTCTTGTTTATGCTTTGCCCATTAGATATGTTTTGTTTATATTGCAAAAATCACTAAAATATAAATCATATTTTTTTAAGGCCTGAATAAGTGTTGATTTATATATATATATAAATATATATATATATATATATAAATATATATATATATATAAAAATTAAGCTGAAATAACGCAGGAAATTGGAAAACAGAGATGTAAATCTGCAGCTTGAGAACCTAAATCATTATAGGTGGCTCAACTAAACTTCCCTATCTCCCTCCACTGTGTGTATTAGCTTGTAAAAAGCCCAATAAATCATTGTAAAAAGTAATTCATCATGATGTTTGAAATGAAGGGTCTTGCCAAGGCTCATTTGTAAAAGTGATTTGGTTAGAAGCACCACCTGCTGAGTCCGTCGCGGCAACATTTGTCAGGACTCTAAATAAAGAAGGCGTACTGTAGTATATCATCTCCCCTCGTGACGCAGGACGGGGAGCTTCAGTTACTCCCACTCAAGTCACAACGCATTCAAATCAGAAAGGAGCTGATTTGTAAAGATAAACTGGAACATTAATGAGTCGGGTATAAAACAGGAAAAGAAAGTGAGATGAGGTGAATAAGCATCAGTATACTCGAACAAACATACCGCGTTTCTAAGTGTCTTATCACTTCATCCAGAGAGGCTTAATGAACATTCTCCCTGTAAAGTCTGTGGCATGCTCCAAAATAAACAGCGTATCTCTGGAGGTGTCATGAGATTTGGGTGTCACCTGAGAAGTTAGCTCCATATACACCACCCACCCCCACCCACCTGCTGGAATTTAACAGCCCCCACCTGCTCGCAGTCACATCACTTGTCACTCCTCTCAGCATGACTCCTGGCAGGGGTCACAATGCAATGCCAGAAAAAATCTGTGTTAATAGCGGGGACATCCCAGCTATGTTTTCCAAAGATTTGCGGTCATTTTGTCGGAACCCATTCATGAATTGCTTCTATTTGTGGCGGACCGCCCGCTATGGCGAACATGGAAACACACGACTGTTGAAATATTGCCAGTCCGGCTGGTATCAAGTTGCCGTACCTCCCTGTCCGGCTCTCCATTACGCCTAACGATGATTTGTGAGTGAGCTGAAGTAACGCAGCTCCTCCTTTTAAAGCCCTCTGGGTCCAATCAGCATTTCTAATAGCTTTAAACATACTGTCTGTGATTAACACTGTCAGGTGTACGGCATCAGTAAGACCCATCTACTTAACAAGTGTGTAATTATCACACTGTGGTTAGGTGGCTCAGTGTTTGAAATCAAAGTGAGAAGGCCTCAGTTTTACACCATTAACTCTGCAGGTATGTGCCAACGGGACACGGAGCCAGCTGAGAGGACAAACATTGCTGAGCTGCTTCAGTTTGACTCCTGCACTTTACAACTCCCCTTTCCAGTAATAAATGGCTCTTTCAAGTTTAGGCCAGACAAACAGTTTGTGCCATGTTTATTTACAGATGGATTAAGATAGTCATGTAACAGGTGAGAGAGTTTAATCCCATAAAATGACTTGGAAACTCAGTCAATCATGTGTCCTAATGTAATTACCCCATTAAAAATGTCTTTAAAAATAGACCTGTTTGCAATTTGATTTAAATTTTGCTCTTGTGGAAGTTAAGATTCAAACCCATGTTGTACCTAAGGCCAAGATTTTGAGAACCAAATTTAAAATGAATATATAATACGAAATAATGGTGACTTTTACGGTCTGATTTGTTACGTATTTGTGATTATTGTGTCTCAATACCCTTTGTAGTAGGGCTGGGCAATATTGCCAAAATCCTCTATCACGATATAGCTCATTTCATATCACGATAACGATATATATATCACAATATAGCATGTTTTCTGGTGAGTCAAAAATAAATATTCTATAACCACATCGTAAAGCCTATTTATGTATACTCCTGTGTGAATTAAATATTTTCTCATTTAATTAAGAACTTGAACATAAACCGTTTCAAGTGAAATTTGTGTTAGTTAAAGTGCGATGTAAATACAAAACCACAATACTCAAATATCCTCTAGAAGTATTTCACATCAGAATTTCTGAGAAATTTGAGTTAGTGTGTGCTCGTTATTATCAATTAAGATGACGTAATTGTGTATCGTGATATCTCGATATATGAGTTCATCACAATACGATTCTATTGAAAGAAGATAAATCATCATATTGAATTATCGCCCAGCGCTACTTTATGGTTACTGTTTATGTACTGTATATATGGTGTATGTAGTCTTTAGTACCTTTCATCTTTGCTTCTTTTTATATATAGTAGATGATGTATTTGTGCACATATTTGGCACAAGTTTTCTCACTTTTCTGTGTTATACCTTTTTGCCACTGTTTCCTGTGGATTCCTGTCTATAGTAGATGCTCATATTGTTTATAGCATTCTAGTATATTTTAAAGCTTACTTATCTATATCATGCATCCGTTTCTGTGCATCATTTTACTGCTGTGACGCTTCAACTTCCATGTGTTGGACCAGTAATGTTCTTATCCGACATTTGTTTGCGATAAAGAGGTAAAAATAAAAGAGCAAGAAGTTAATTTCTCGTGCTGAAAATGAGCACTTCTTACCGGCGACCTCCTTCACCAGGACAGCCTCGGGGAGGGTGACGGGGGGGCTGCGGCCGCCGGCGTTCAAAGCCACCACGCGGATCTTCAGACGGTCACCGGTGGTCTGGTTCTTGATCACGTAGCGGGTGGACTTCTGCAGCTCCTCGTTGACTGCTTTCCAGTCCTCGGCTGAACGGGAAGATTATAGAAAAACAACTGGTTACAATTTACAGCAGCTGTTTATCTGGATATTACAGGGTAAAGACTGTGATCATACAGTGTGCCAACTGTGAAACCTGCTGGCAGAGCGAGGGGAACAGATCTAATTCATACACAATTAATATATCACGACAGTAAACGCTGCTTGTTGTGCAGCTCTGTAATGAAAATAGAGTGATTATGTTTGACACAAATTATAATTATAGCATTAAACATGGAATTGGTGTTCTGTGGGTAAACAGCTTGCCCTGCTCTGCTAAATCAAGCTCACATTGAACTCCTGCTGATATGAGCTTCAGAAAAATGAACAAATGGTGACTTTTACAGTCTGATTTGTTACGTATTTGTGATTATTGTGTCTTAATACACTTTGTAGTAGGGCTGGGCAATATTGCCAAAATCCTCTATCGCGATATTGGTCATATCATATCTCGATAACGATATACATCACGATATAGCATGTTTTCTGGTGAGTCAAAAATAAATATTCTATAACCACATCGTAAAGCCTATTTATGTATACTCCTGTGTGAATTAAATACTTGACAAATTAAAAGTACTGAATATTTTCTCATTTAATTAAGAACTTGAACATAAACCGTTTCAAGTGACAGTAAGCGCTGCTTGTTGTGCAGCTTTGTAATGAAAATAGAGTGATTATCATTATAGCTTTAGACATGGAAGTGGTGTTCTGCAGCTTGCCCCTGCTCTGCTAAATCAAGCCCACACTGAACTCCTGCTGATATGAGCTTCAGGCTGTAAGTCTAAAAGCAGGACCTCCAGCAAGACCTCAGCAGCTCCTGAAATGCCTCTTTCCTTGTATGGAGAAGTTAGGTACCATGATATAACTCTGCGGGTGACACTTGGGGGACAGCTGCAACCGATATGGCTGAACCCGCATTACTGTAAAACAGCAGTTTCACATGTTCCCGAGTGTATTTAAAAAGCATTCAAACAGATTAGAATTAGAAATAGAAATGTAATGATTCTGTGAAAAAAAAACTAAAATTAGATGTTGCAATAAAAGCTTTCAACATAAGTTAAAGGTTAGCTGACATTTTTGTCACGGTGTATTAATACTCTGACCCCGTTCGTGTTCAGTGCACCTGGTCAAAAGCAGAGGAGCGGCACTTACTTCCGTCCTTGCACACTTCAATGGTGTATCCATCCAGACCGGACGCTCCCACGACCTCCGGCTGGCTCCAGATGATGCTGACTGAGGTGTCGTTCTTATCCTCAACGAACAGATCCAGCGGGACACTTGTGGGCTCTGCACACGAACGCAAAAAACATCCAATTATCCAACTGCGAATGGCAGAAATGCACAAAATCATCTGAATCAGAAAAGTTGAAGCTCATAAGGAGGTGATGATGTAGCTCTTTATATAAACACTGTAATAAAAAAGAAGTGATGGAAGTACAATGGTATCACTCTGAGATGAAGCTTCCTCTCTGAATAAGACCTTTACCTGGTGGTGGAGGTGTGGGTGGTTTAGGCTCCTCTGGTGCAGGCGCTTCAGCAGCTTCAGCTGATGTTAAATAGGCATTTGCATTATTATTATTGTCAGCGTGTAAATGAGCAGAGCGATGCTGCAGCATCAAATAATATCCAGTTATGTACCTCACAGCTCTCGGCTTTACAATGCTAATAAAAAGAGATGAATAAAGAGAGAGGAGTGAACAGGAACATGTTCTGTTTTACCATCAGCGGGCGCTTCGGAGTCAGCAGCGGGAGCACCTTCTTCTGCGGCTGGAGCAGCAGCATCAGCTATTATTAAACGTTAGACATCAATGATTAGTGCATGAAGCAGATGGGGGGACTAACAGATGATAATATGTGTGTTGAGACTGCAGACTGTTCAAAGTGTCATAGAAGAAGTCAGTTAGTGTTGTTAGCCTTAACGTTACCAGGTTAAGGCTAACACTGTTGTGAGTTCTTTACCATCAGCAGGGGCCTCAGCTGGGGCAGCTGGTGTTTCCTCTGAAGCGGGAGCGGCAGCTGACATTAGAGGTTAGAGGATATCAGCATTAGATATTAGTGAAGTAAGCTGCACTGTAGGAGGTAGACAGTTTCAAGGTTTTTAATCAAACTCAGGCTATAAAAGATAACTGTTATTCCACTCTTTTTCTTTACCATCAGCAGGGACCTCAGCAGCGGCTGGTGTTTCTTCTGTAGCAAGCGCAGCAGCTGATATTAGAGGTTAGAAGATATCAGCAGTAGATATTAGTGATGTTATATTATACTGTAGAAGGTAGGCGGTTCAAGGTTTAATCAAACTTATATATAAGATCTGTGTTAATACACTGATAGTCTGTTTTACCATCAGCCGGGGCCTCAGCAGCAGCAGCTGGTGTTTCTTCTGTAGCAGGTGGAGCAGCTGATATTAGAGGTTAGAAGATATCAGCATCAGATATTAGTGATGTTATATTATACTGTAGAAGGTAGGCGGTTTCAGGGTCTAATCAAACTTATATATAAACTCTGTGTTAATGCACTGATAGTCTGTTTTACCATCAGCCGGGGCCTCAGCAGCAGCAGCAGCTGGTGTTTCTTCTGTAGCAGGCGCAGCAGCTGATATTAGAGGTTAGAACATGTCAGCATCAGATATTAGTGGAGTTATCTTTCACTACGGGAGGGTCAAGTTTTAATAGGCTAATACTTATATATTAAACTTATATAAGATCTGTGTTAATCCACTGTTTTACCATCAGCAGGAGCCTCAGCAGAAGCAGCGGCTGGTGTTTCTTCTGTAGCAGGCGGAGCAGCTGATATTAGAGGTTAGAAGATATCAGCATTAGATATTAGTGGAGTTATCTTTTACTACGGGAGGTTCAAGCTTTAACAGGCTAATACATATATAAGATCTGTGTTAATCCACTGTTTTACCATCAGCGGGAGTCTCAGCAGCAGCAGCAGCTGGTGTTTCTTCTGTAGCAGGCGGAGCAGCTGATATTAGAGGTTAGAAGATATCAGTAGACACATAACATTTTAAAAATATGACATGGCATTTTCAAAATGTTATGAATGAGGTTAAATCTATTAAAAATAATAAAAAAGGAAAAGAAATGGGTGAGTTAGGTTGGTAACTGAGACACTCCTCTCTGGGCATCATACCATCAGCGGCTGGCTGATCTGCAGCAGCTGGAGCTTCATCAGTGGGAGCAGCTGATGTAGATATTAGATGTTAATATTAGAAATAATAAAGGCATTTTTTTTAACAATAGAACAGCTTGTTGTTAATATGTGTTATACATCACCATCTAGACCATTTTTTTGTAAATTATTTAGATATTTAGGTTTGTCAATGTGTGCTTGTGAGGGGTCAAGGTGAAGCTTTCACTGAGGGTGTAAAAGCGCATATTAGCAACAACTTTACAAGTTAACAAAACACAGTTTTGCAGGAAGAAGGCGATGAAGCCCTAAAAAGCGCACGAGTAGGACTTCCAGTAACTTGTAGAAAAGAGTTCGTCAGCAGCTATGAGTCCAAGCAGGCAGGTTTAAGCATTTAAACATGCGTTTTCCCTTTTATGTGGAAGGCTACAACTCCTTCTTTACCCATGGCACCTGAGCGCGCACAAGGACGCGCGCGTAAAGGTTACCGCGTGCTTACCAAGGGGTGGACCGACTGCTTTGGCTTCAATTAAAAGGTTAGTCAACTAATCCAAGGTTCATCCACTGAGAAATAACATGGAGGTGAACTGTATGCTTGCGGGGCAAAAGCGCCGCTGAAAATTTCATGAAAAAGGTCACAGACTAGTATGTCGAAAATTTCATGAAAAAAAGTTATAGTATAATATGTCGATAATTTTATGAAAGAAAAAGTTATAGTATAGTATGTCGAATATTTCATGAAAAAAAGTCAAAGTATAGTTTGTCGTAAACGTCATGAAAAAAACGTTATAGTATAGTATGTCGATAATTGTATGATAAAAAGTCATACTATGGTATGTCGAAAAAATTAATAAAAAAAGTCATAGTATATTATGAAGAAAAAAAAGGTCATAGTATAGTATGTCGAAAAGGTTTATAAAAAAGTCATAGTATAGTATGACGAAAAAAAAGTCAAAGTTTAGTATGTCAAAAAAAGTCATAATATATTATGAAGAATAAAAGGTCATATTATAGTATGTCGAAAATGTCATGAACATGGAGGTGGACTTTATTGCTGTTTAACTCGTGGGTCAAAAGCGCCGCCACGCCGCGCTGGGTGCATTACCATCTTTGGGTGGAGGTGTGGGTGGTTTGGGCTCCTCAGCTGGAGGAGCAGCAGCAGCCTCTCCCTCGGCAGCAGGGGCCGCTTCAGCCGGGGCAGCTTCAGCCGGGGCTGGCTCAGCAGCAGCGGGCTCTGGGGCCGCAGGAGCCGGCTCCGCAGCCTTCTCCTCCTTCTTGGCTGGTTCCTTCTTGGCCGCCTTCTTGATGGGGGCAGGCTTGGACGGCATGTTGGCGGTTTGCAGCTAATTCCCCAACTCGGTTAAGTCCTTAAGAAACTGGATCCAATGCCGTCATTGCAGCGGGGGTGTTGGGTTTATATAGAGACCCAGCAGAGTCAAGCACCGCCCCCCTAATGAAGTACATGTAAGAGATACTGAGTGAGCTCCATGTCTGACTCAGACAGACCTGTCTGTCTGTTGGTCTCACTCATTAACTCATTAACTCATTAACGCTCACTGGGCATCATCCTAAACTACTGCATGGCCTCATTCAATCAAAATAAATATGGATAACACAACCATTAGTTGTTGAATTTAATCTTGCTACTTGGTGGTATTTATGTTTAAAAAAAAATAAAATGTATATACACAAATAGATATACAAACACACACACACACACACACACACACACACATATATATATATATAGATAGATACTGTACATACATATATATATACATACACACACACACATATATATATATATATGCACACACACACACATATCTATATATATCTATATATATAAATACATACATATGCATATATATAAATAAATAAATACATGCATACATATGTGTATACACATATTTATATATAAATATTTGGATCACATTTTTTATTTTTATAACATCCCCATAGGGTTTTCATGATTACTTAAATCAAATGCAATACTATATTATTTTTTCTAGTTCTTATTAACAGGTCAACACGGTAAAACTGACACACAAGAAGCAACAGAATAAATATAACATGTATTTTATTGATTCCAACAACCAGTGATAGGTGGATGAAAGCCTTCAGAAACATGCCTTATCCATGTACTGGACCCAACTCTGAAGAAATATACCTTTCTCTCAAGGATGATTTCTTTGTTTCCCCTCCTCAATGATTGTTGCCGCATCCAGAATGCTGACCTATTTACAATCTTTACAATGATGCCCTGTACAAAATAGAGAAATTAAGTTTTACAAAGGATTCTTTAGAAAAAAAAGAAAAGAAATATCAAATATTTTTGAGTATTAAAAAGGAAAACATTATCTAGAATGATTTTCCTAAACAATACATTAATGTTAAATTGTTTTTTTCTCATCACACAGCAAGTTTACATGCATTTACAACACTTAGAAACCCTTAACATTTGCACGTCAGTGACATTAGATACCGCATAACATTTCTTAAAAAAAAAAATCTTTTTAGTCCACAACAAGCTTTGCAAAAATATGACTATTCAGCAACCTGTATTGGCCTAAAGAGATCAGACTCATCTCTTTATCTGGTTGGATTCTACGTAACTTTGCAAACAGTTAAGTGCTGATTCTTGTCAACTATTTCAATTCGATTTTCAAACTTTTGGTTTCTTTGTTTATCGTCATTTGACCATTTACAATTCCAGTACTTTAGTCGCCATTCACAAGGACAAAACACATGCAACAGCTTACAAACTGCTTCATTTCTTTAACTACATCTATGAACCCTGTTCTCAACGCAACGGCAAACAAACCCTCCTCTCTTTAAGGCTCGGTGCCACCTGCTTGAAACAAGCTTCCACTTTTATTCCTGTGTCGCAATTTGGTCCAAATTAAGAACTCAAAAAAACGGACCAGATGAAAACACACTGCGTTTGCTCGTGAGGATCAGACATTCGCTGATTGCCAACACCAGTAGAAGTTGCTGCATAGTCTTGATAACACTAGTAAGCAAACACAAATCACAGGCTACTACAGAGCAACAGGCACAACAACCAGTGAATGAGATGAAAAGCTGGAGCTGATGGCTTTAGTTAACCTGCAGAAACAGACCAGGGTTGGTAATACTGTCTAATACCTGAAATATTTACAATAACTGACATTATTCTCAATCGGCATGTGACTAGTGTGAGAGTCACTGGTCCAATTGGCATCTTTTTTTTTTTGCTCTTTGAGGTCTTTAATCATCCTTTTTTTTTTTAGTTTACAGGTGACCAATCAGAGCTGCAGATTAGTTTTGTTATCAGCCATATGCAAACAGTGCTATAACGAAGCAATAAGCAGCTCAGATACAAATTAAAATGTTAAACTTTCTTATGGAGCTGTCATAAAAGTGGTCCGACATTCATTTACAGGATTTATGTACATGTGACGTTCAGTCTGAGCACCTAAAACAATGACACAGTTCGGGATGAACAGGTGAAATATTTCGACAATACTTGCACAACCACTTTGTCTGCCATTTACTCCAGTAGGGCTTCTTTACAAAAAAATCTACACAAAGTACCTTAAAAAGTGTTTAAATCTTTTGTTTCTACTTCTCCGTAATCACCTTGTTACTGTGTCTTGCACCCAAAGTGTTCTCAAATATGAATAGTACCGTACGATATCAACATGGGCGTACACCTAACGATGTGTCACATGACTTCACTGTCTAATGTCTTCAACACTTCTTCGACAACACGTCCTAAAAAATATCAGAAATCATCTTCCAGATCTATTTCACGTTACTTTTAGCGTTTGACAGTTCTACTGTATGACACAAAAACTCCTTGCTAACCTACCCTGAAAGTCTACGTGATCTTTATTTGACACTAAAACAGTTTAGGGATATTGTTAAAGAGCACCATACGTACCTAAATGATGATAATAAGCATGAGAATGTGATTTTTTTTTTTAATATTCTCTTCGTGAAGTGGATGAACTCTTGCAAATGAAAATGGGCATAGGTAGCTTTAAAGTCACTCTACTCAGACATTGTTAAAAGTGTTTCACTGTGGAGCTTTGTGATAAGGCTTCCTTTAAAAGCACCTGCTAGATACTGCTAAATGGTTGTTTTTCCACAAGTGTTTTTCTATACATTCATAGTTGAACTTAAACCGCTAACATGACAGTCAATATGCATGATCAAAGTACAGTATTTGGTTCGGTATATTAGATATTTGCACCAACTAATATAGATAAAATAACTGCCATGTAGCCCGGTTGTATGTACACAATATATACGGTAGCTACTCTGAATATGGGGGGAAAGATTTGAAACAAATGTATTTTCTTTCCTAGATAAATGTTGTAGAACAAAAAAAAAAATCTGAATTTGATTCAAATAGCATCTGTTTAATCAGAGGGTGTTTGTTGTGTTATATTATCCCTGTGTAATAAGTATCTAATACCTGATATATATGGCAACGTTGGTGACACTTGTTTTGACATGAAACTAAAAGTTCATACAACTAAATTAGGTGCTTGCAGCAACAAAGTGATGAACTCACATCACTAATAAATAGGTTTTGTTTTATGCAAAAGAGTATGACAGCAAGTTTAACTGTTCAACTTATAAGCCGTAAAATGATAAAGAACATGTATGTGAAAACATATACTGATAATTGATCCTATAATATTTTATAATTTGATATTATAAAACAAAAAGATTAAAGATTAATTGAAATAAATAATGTAGAGAGTTGAAGAAATAACTGACTCCTGACCGTCTTAGCTGGGGATGATAGCGATGAAAGCACCAGTGTACTCTGCTGAAGTTGAAGTGACGTTGACGTCTTTGTTCTTAAGGCATTTTTGTTTTGTTTCACCTGCTCCGGTTGTAAAGTTCAGGATTGCATATGTATAAGATTTGGCCTTCAAAGATACTTATACAGTAGATATGTACCAAAGAACTTTGCAGTAAATAGTAGCATCTGTCATGCTGTCATACTCTTTTCCAAAAATGAGTCGCGATAATTGAGAATAGCTTCCGTTTGAAGAGAACTCCGTATCCCATGATGCACGTGCGCTGTTGCAGAAATCACCTGAAGTCTAAGTGCTGAGACGATGAGTTTCTTAGTGATATATTAGCACCAATCTAACTGAGTACTGCATGCTAACGTGGTGGTAAAGGGATTTGAACTAAAGTGAATGTCATCCAGTCAAATATACAGTAAAGTAATATATAGTCTTTTGAAAATACTGCATGTAATAAAATGATTTATACTTTTAACCTACTGCGGGAATGACGGTTTAAATCACCCTACAACCATTTCTGAGGGTTCATTTTGTTCCTGAACGTGCACTGCGTCATCACAGTGGACGAAAAAAAACACATAGAATTTGAAGTGCTAAGTGTAACATGTGAGCTTTGTGTTCAAAGTTTAGGCAGACTAGGGTCTTCTTTGTCTGGGGACTCAATGTAATTGGCAGCCTCTTGAAGTTTCAAAAGCATTGCCATCTATAAACAAAGAAAAGAGAAGAGAGTCGAGAAATCAGCGATACTAAATGATCCATTTCAGTTTGAAGTATTTAATAAAGCTGATATTTCTGACAGAAGAAAAAAACAACCATGACGTGTCTTTCTTACCAGTGGATCAGATTCCATGGAGCTGGGTGGAGTCTCCTTGTGAAGCCGCTCCTCGCTGGGCTGACCGGGGCTGCTGCTGCCGATGCTGGGTGGAGGCAGGTGGAACAGCTTCGCCTGGTCCTGCTGGGCAGACGGCCAAGGCAGGGTGCCCCTCACCCACTCCACTGGGTCCTCCCATACCGCCTTCTGGCCGTGGACCTGAAGCGTCACAACATACCAGGACGGTAAAATTAGAGCGCCACATTTCCTGTAAAAGGCTGAAGCCACCTCACCTTGCACGGCAGCTGGATTCTTGCAATATCAAAAGCTCATGCGAGAATTGCGGGATCACATATCACACAAAAATCAGTCTTGTCAGACTTCGAGTAATGTGTTTGTGTCTGGAAATCCAGAGCACGGACCAATCAGCGTCCTGTGAGCAGCTGCTGGCAGCTATGGGCGAGGCTTAGGTGTGTGTGATGCGAGACGGAGAACGACTGTTCGTTCTAAACAACAGTGGTGGCTCCTGAAGAGGTTAGCGTAGATGCTGCCATAGCATCAGTTATATGTGAACTGGAGAGTATTTCTTCATTGAAAGAAGAGCAAAGAACGGTACTGAATGCTTTTCTCGATGGAAAACATGTTTTTGCTCTTCTCCAGACTGGCTTCAGCAAAAGTTTGATTGACAGATCGTTCATCCAATCACCTGCGAAGTATTTTTTTTGAAAGTGCTTGCCCTTTTCCAAACAGTTTCCAATGACGGCTTCTCAGATGGTTCTGTGTAAACAAACCATCTACGGTGGCGTGTCAGGTTAGAAGCCGTCAGCACTTTGTGAGGAAGATTGTAATGCTAGCTGAATCTATTTTCTGGATTTGTTGGCTGCGGTTTCTCACCTTGATGCCGTCCTTGGCCCCCTCTTGCAGGTAAGGAATAATAGAGTGGTTCCAAAGGTCAATGAACCACGATCGAAACTCATCCACCGTGACTGGACAGGACAGGAAAAAGCAGGGGCCTGAGGACACACGGGAGGAGAAAGAAGAACACTGAGGACACATAATTTGTCACCATTCACACAAATAAAGTTGTCAATATTGCCTACAAAAAAAAATAAAGCCCTGTCCTGATAAGAGTGTGTGTTTCATACCAATAAGGAAGTCCGACGTGCTGTGCTTCTCCAGGAATGCATGCAGATGATACCAAAGTTTGGGCACCCAGTCCAACACCCTGATCAGATCCTCATTGGTCAAGCTCCTCTCATCCTCCGACTCCATCAGCTTCCTGTGCAAGTAGCGCACCAGGAAGCCGTTGGCTGGCTCTACATTGTTGGAGAAAGTCACCATCCTAAGATGACGAAAGGCAAAATTACATCAGAGGGCTATTGTTTTAGCTACATATGGGATTAGCTATGCATTATCCCTCACAGCCACATCAACATTAGATCCTTGAGTTAACAGTTTAAATCAGATCCATTGGGATCAACTGGTTGACAATTGGATTGAGATCTATAAATGATATACCCTGTATTCTGACTGAGAAAACACAATTAAACCAACAAAATCAGAAATAATAATTCATAAACAAGTTCTTATTGTTAGCGTTGTTCCATTTTACATGGCTATATTCTCTTCCTTCATCAATGTCATGTCACAGCATCACTCAACCAAATGCTATTGCAATCTATCAAAATCAGTTTCTACCTTTTAAAGTAACAACAGTTTGTTCTATCAGTGTGTAGGATTTGGCGACATCTAGTGGTGTGGTTGCAGATTGCAACTAACTGAGTTCCCCTACGCTCACTCCTCCCTTTCTAAGACTGTGGTAACGTGATCCACCGAGTGCAAAACCATGGTAACGCCATTGGCCTTGCTTGGAGGCCATCCCTACCATAATAACACTACTTTAGGAGCAATGGAAGTCAGATGGTGGCTGGCGGTACCACGGTTTTGCACTCTGCGGCTCACATTACTGCAGTTTCACAAGCGTGTTGGAGAACTATGGTGGCCTTCAGGTAATGTAAAAATGTGAAAGGCTCTCTCTAAAGCTAGTGTTTGGTTTGTCCTTCACAGTCACATCCTATATTTGTGTTTCTGTTTTGAGGAGGGTGGAATGGAGGATTTTCTTTTCACTATTTTCAGCAGTAGGTAAAATGTTGCTTTAATAATCTCAAGTGCAGGTAATAGTGAGATGTTTGTTTTTGTTATGAAATTTCAGACTAAAAGCAACAAAAGTAAGTCATGACTTTTACTTACAACAAAAAGCAATGACAGAAATTTCAGATAACAAGGTAAAGTCATTATTGGTATTCACGGCACTGAGCGAAACCGATCTGTATTAAATCATGTCGTATCAGATCACATCTAAACACATTAACTCACAGTTTACTATTGACCTGCTTTAAGACGTTCTTTATTGGATTGACTTGTTTACTCCACAATGAGTGAGCTTCAAATCTAACAGTGTAATCAGGATACATTCAGCCAGAACACATCAGGCAGTCCTTCCACAATCGTTCCTTTAACCAACCTGAAGCTGAGATGGAGGCCGTGGTTAGCTATCATCTTCACCGGCTGGTTGCTTGTTCCAATGATGTAAGGACTACGGGACAGGAACAATATTACAGTTTAGGTTACATTGAATGATCACAGAAATACTCTTGCGGCTACTTTCAGTGTGTGTAAATGGAGCGTACCATTTGTGATATTTGCAGGTGAGAGCACCATTGACGAGTTCGCTGAGGGAAGCAGGCCCGTGAATATCATCCAGAATAACGACCAGCGGGACTTCTGACGAGCTGGTTTCCCGATCGATTTGGTTAGCCAGGTTGGAAAGATAAAGCTGCAGATCCTGAGGAGAGAAAAGGTGAAAGAGAGACAGTGATGAAAAGAAGCTGACAACACGACACACCGAATAATCCGGGTGGCGTACAGATTCATACGGGGTCGTCACTCTCTGTCACCTTGCATGACTGGCGGTGCATGTTGAAAGTGGCCACGATGCCGTCGGTGACTTCGCGGGCGCTGCGGTCCACCAGGTACTCAGCCAGCCGGGAAGCCAGGTAGCTCTTACCCGTCCCGCTCGGCCCGGACAGGATGAGGCGCCGGTGTTTGAGCAGCAGGCTGATGTAGTGTTGCATCATGGGTTTGGGAATGAGGGTTTCGAACACCAGGCTGTCAACGCACTTCTCCTTCAGACCTGAACATAGCGAGGAAAAATGAGAAATTAGAGTTGGTGATAAACTGTAGTTTGATTCTTGATTTTTAGGTGCTTTCTAAGAATCTACTTGTTCTTGATTGTATTTGACTTTGTTATCAATTTATGAATAGACTCAGTATTTTGACATAATGTTATTTTTTATCATTATGTTCATCTTTATTTTTATGTTAATTATTTTCATGTTATGTTGGTGTGGTTTGGGATGGGATGGAGGGAGAGCCTTTGGGTATGTCCTTGTTGATGTTACAATGTTGATTGTTTTGTTGTTGACTCTATGTTTTTGCTTAATTTATTATCATTATTATATATATATATTATATTATATATTATTTATTACATTTTGTGCCTGAGGACCCCCTTGAAAACGAGATGGCGCATCTCAAGGGGTTTATCCTTTTATCTAAATAATATTAATATCGAAACCAAAAAGAATACACATTAGAAACAGGAGGAGCTTGTCCTTCATGAGCAACATGGCGTTCAAGCATTTTGCACTGAAAATAACTTTGCATCAAGTGTAGGGAGTCTGTGCACCCCCCCTCCACACCAGCCTGCAGGAGTCTAATGTTCCGCCTTAGCATCTATGGGGCCCATGTGTCTGAGGATGGTCGACCAGCTGAGCCTGGCTGCACGGAGATCATGTTACCCAGAGCCCTGTCTTTGCGCTCTGCTGCTCTACTTTGCTCCTTGCATTCCTGCATGCAAAAGGTCTATCAAGGACTACCGAACCAGAACCTCAATTCTACTGGTTTAGAATCACTGATGGGCTCCGCATATGTGCAACTCCCAAACCAAAACACTGCTGTTAAAGAAATATAATTATAAAAAAATATTAAATTATTAAATAATTACGTCAATCTGTGAAAATGTGAAACTTCTATGCATAACTTGACCAATAAATCTCGAACTGTGGCTATTTCTAGAGAAGCCAAACATAATGTTGTTGAAGTGATGAGCTCATCATCTGCCATGGGGTCATTTGAGTTAATGTTTTGATTAATGGTGAGGACTGCAGCTCAAAGTTCAATGTAACTGGACGCACGTTGGACATAAAGAAGAGTTGTAAAACAAACTGGACCAAACAGCAGTAAAGACAGACAGGTCCAAATTTAGTCTGATAAACAGACAGACATGAAGATTTGCACTCGGTCGAGACAGGGATAAACAACTCAGATAAACACTTCACAACATACTGAAGCTAATGCAAAAGACGTGATTGAGAAACCTGGTTATGTATCCCTCAAGGTATCGTATTTTTGTTGACGCAGCTTTCAATCAAAAGATTTGTGGTTTCCGAATTGGAGAGTTGGATATTTGAAACTTGAAGCTGGACTGACTCCAACAGGCTCTACTGTCAAAAAAACTACACTTGAGTACTTACTGCAAGGAAATGTATCTCATCCCCCAAATTCTGATTGACTAGAGATAAAAAAGGGGAAGCTAGCCAAGTTCCAGGTTGATCGATTCCAGATGACAACGTTTTATACATCTTTTGAGATCTATTGAGTCAGTCTTCTTCACCTTTTCATTTATTTGCTGGTATGCATCCCTCAACCTCAAACAGAAAATCTCATCAACGAAGAAAAATCTATCTGTACTGTACAACAAACAATAGTTAAAGAAGGCATAATCCATTATATCTGACAGTACCCACCCCCTGCACTTGAAATTTATGTTCCTGACAATAAACTGTATATAAGAAGTGGACATAGTCATCGTGACGTGACTGCCGTTTGAAAGCCTTGAGTTCAGAATTTTAGCCGTCGCCAACTTGGTTTTTGACAACCAGAAGTGACACGAGAGGGTGGAGCTAAGTGCAACCGAACACTGAATAACACATTTTTAGGCGACCAAAATCATGGTGAGTTTTCATGAACTAAAAACTCACCGTGAAGGGTTAAAGTTGTATGACGAAAACAGGGACAACTCCCAGAGCGGACGACGCCTCAGTAGCGATCTGTCAATCACAAGTTAGCCACGCCCTAAAGCATCCCCTGCCTTATGGTCTATTTGACTCTAAATGGGACCATAATTTACTAAATGAACATCATGCTGTACTGAAGAAGACTTGAAACTAGTGATTGAGACCATAAACTCATGTTTACAATGTTTACTAAGGTAATAAATCAAACGAGAAGTAGACTCATTTTCTCATAGACTTCTATACAATCAAACTTCTTTTTGCAACCAGAGGAGTCGCCCCCTGCTGGCTATTAGAGAGAATGCAAGTTTAAGGCACTTCCTCATTGGCTTCACTTTTCCGACCCGGAGGTTGCCCACTGTTCCCGCCTCAGACAACCATTAGACAAAACTAATATCTCCAACCATGCCTGTTTCTCTTCCTTTCTTTCTTTTGACTAATATTGTAACTTTTGTTCACCTTTTACTCTTGTATTTATATGTTTTTTTTATTCTGTGTAGTTATGTAGGTATATGTGTTTTTTAAAATCATTTATCTAGTGTGTCTAGCCCTGTGTTGTTGTTTTTATTGTTACTGTGGAAGAACCAATTGCCCCTTGGGGACAAATAAAGATCTTGGACTTGAAAAAAGCATCTATTATCTATCTAATGTCTTTGAGCCTGCACCGTAGTGAGCACTGAATCAATGCTTTCCCACATTGGAAATTGTTTTTCTAACAATGTGTGACAATGCTGAATTTAACTTTGTGTTTAAAAATATATTTTATTTAAATGCTACTAGTGCTGGACCTGAAGTGATTTACTTCCAAATCTGTAGCCGTAAACACCCAAACGTAAACCTAACAAGATCTTATACGTCACTCATTTCTCCACAGACCTTTCAGGGCCACTGTGATGCTGCTGGGGCTTCGGGACATGCAGCGAGAGGGCTGTGTCTCTGGAGCTTCTCCTCCCAGCACTCTCTTAATGTGGCCCATACTGTAACTGTAGATGGAGTCTGTGGACAGGCCCAGACTAGAGGTGGGGTCCACCTTGGCTACGTACACCTGGAATTAAAAGAACAGAAAAAGAGAGCCGATTAATTAGTCTAAAAAGGATTTAGTGTGTGCAGACAGACAGTTCCCTGTGTGGATGTTTCAGAGCTAACTAACTACCAATACCTGTCAAAGGCTAAATAAGCTTGTTAAAAGACCGTAAATTCAAACACCTCTTGTGCTAATCTTGTGCTTTTTCATAAATCAATCAGCTCAACACAATTCCTACATGCTATTTTTGCGTCTTAGTTTCCACCGCTGTGCAGTCGTGGAACTCTTTGAAGTAACAGCATACTAAATTTAATATGACAGCTGTATCGTGCTTGATGCACACTGAACATTCAGTCCTCGGACAGTTCACGGTGAACAAAGTTGTCAGAAGACGGGGTCTCACCTTGAAAGCCTGGCTGACAGCTGAATCCAGCATAGGCCAGTCCATCCTGCCGTTCACCCTGACGGTGCCGACGAAGAAATCCTGCTGTTTAACCTCCTGTCGATACAAAGTGAAACAAACAAAGGTGATGCAGAGGTTAAAATCACTTTTATCTGGTCTAAAGAATGAAAGACGACAAACAACATACTTACATCTCTGAAGACGTGTAAATCTGCCACACAAATCACCACCCGAACACGGTGGTCGTCCCTCTGCGAGGAGAGACTCAGAGTATCTGAGTGGACGTCTGCTGAGGAGTGAATACAAAAGAAAGGGACAGAAACAGAAGAAGAAAAGAAAGATCATGTAGCATGTGTGACACAAGTTAGATCAAGATGTAAGCAGCAAGGTTTTGCTTTTGTTTGTTTTCAGTTAATCAGTACTGAGCCTCTTGAAGGGTCATGATTGACAAAATAATAATAAATGTTGCACAGAATGCTGAACCAAAGTCATCGTTAAACTGTTTGTAGTGGTAAATTCATGCGCACAAATTAGTAAACTGTGAGGGATAAAAAGACTTTATATGGACATCCAACTTTCAAAATAAAAGCAGGGGACATAATATTATTTAACATTTCATTGCCATAACGTCAATGAAAGTGACGATTAATAAATGGTATTGGAAAAATAGTGAAAAAAACAAAGGCTGTCAATCAATTAAAATATTTAATTGCAAATTAATCACAATTAACTGTTCAAAATGTACCGTAAAGGGAGATTTGTCAAGTATTTAATACTCTTATCAACATGGGAGTGGGCAAATATGTGGCTTGATGTAAATGTAGGTATATATTTATTATTGGAAATCAATTAATAACACAAAATAATGACAAATATTGTCCACAAACCCTCACAGGTACTGCATTTAGCATCAAAATATGCTCAAATCATAACATGGTGAACTCAACAAGAACAGCACAGACAACAACAGCTGTCATTGTGTCAGTGTGCTGACTTGACTATGACTTGCCCCAAACTACATGTGATTATCATAAAGTGGGCATGTCTGTAAAGGGGAGACTCGTGTCTATGTCTATATTACACATTTGCACATAAAATGTAATACAATTATTAAGTAAATGTTTTTCTAGAAAGGCACTCCAATCATTCACACTGTAAGTTCAGATTATTTACAATGAATTCATTTTTCATTACATGTGTATAAAAACCATTTAATCTAAGCACTGTGCCTACGTGTCTGCCACAGTGGCGACACCATTCTGACATTGTCGACATGTCAGAGACTGAACTGTACCTGAGCTGCCCCCCTCACTCAGCCCTCGGCTGTAGCTCTTGGGCATTTGCATGGCTACGGACTGTCGAGGTGATGAACTTCCCTGAGCAGTGAGACCTGAGGACTGGGAGACGGAGCTGGAGGGTCCAGGGGACGGGCAGGGGGACAGACTAGTACCTGTCTTCAGATGGTCGTTCTCAGCCTTCAGGTTCTCCACTGTCGACTACAGACAAAATCACAAGTGATTCAGTTATTTTACTAAATCACAATGTCACTTCCATAACAACACTGCAGTGGAGATTTTTTTCTGAGTGAATGCTAAAAAGGTTTCTAAAATTGAAGGTAAGATTTGCTGGAATAATCAAGTTTAAACACATTAAAGGGATAGCTCTGGTGTTTTGAAGTAGGGTTATATGAGGTACTTATCCATAGTAGATGTATTACCTATAGTTACCGCACAGAACCAAAGCAATGTACCGCTGTGAACGGGGCTGGCAGCAAAATGTATTTTAGCAACCTAAAAGAAAAGCTCAGCTAGAAAAATCAGTATCAGTTTAAGTGTACGCTATATTTAGATTATTTTTTCTGCTTTAACTTGCCATCAGACAGCCCTTGCCGACGGGGAACTGAAGCAGTTAACTATGCTCTCGCCAAATCCACCAGACTCCACTGAAAAAACCTGTAATTTTACCTCGCAAAACACGGGGGTTGCAGGTCTACCGTTGCCTCTATTGGTTAGTTTGTTTGTGCTATTTTGTGACTTTGGTGAATCCGAACTAACCAAAATCACACAATAACACAAACAAACTATTGTGGCAGCGGTAGACCTGCAACTCCTGTGTTCTGTGTTGTAAAATTAAAATTTTTTCAAGTGAGTCTGGTTGCGTTGGCGAGAGCATAGTTAACGGCTTCAGTTCCCCGTTGGAAACAGACTGTGTAGCTGTCTCACATCAACGTAAAGCTGTGAAAATATTCTAAATTTAGCCTACACTTAAACTGATATTGATTTTTTTAGGTGAGTCTTTCTTTTAGGAGGCTAAAATACGTTTTGCTGCCAGCCCCGTCCACAGCAGTACATTGCTTTGCTCCTGTGCCGAAAGTCCCGTCTGCTTCTCCAAACTGGGGGCGTGCCGACCTTCATCTAGTGTAGGTAATACACTGACTATGGATGAGTACCTCATACAACCCCACGTCAAAACACCTGAACACACAACAGCACATACTGTACACACAATAAACATTGTCCTTGACCTTCTCCAAATATTCAGGTCAGGTCAGAGGATTTAAAGATTGGCATCTTAATCACCTTTACCAACTCCACATGTGAACTGCAGAAACTCCAAAGCAAAGTTTATGGCAAGGGCATTTTTTGGATTAAAAAATAACGCCAAATATCAAAGGAACACATCACACACATACCTGCATGTTGGTCATGGCCTCCTGCAGCTGCTCCAGCTGACTGGCAGAGCTTAGAGCCTCCAGGCGGATGTCAGTCAGTTTACGCTCCTTCTCCCACAGCTCTGTACGCAACTCTGTTACAACCTTGTCATCCCCCACCTCCTCATAGTCTTCACAGAGTCTGGAGACATTCAGTTCAAATAAGACAACGTTAGAGATTTGGGAAAGGTGGCAGGGATCATCAGACTGACAGCTAGAAACTTCAATTTCAAATGTATTGTTATGTTATAGCATGATTCTAAATATCTGCTGTTGTGATTTACTGTACTGTCTAGTTTAAGTGATCATTGCAGGGAGAGGGTTTACCCTGATGATGATGCAGAGGGTGATAATTTCAACGGAGGGTTGCCTCCAACATGGTGGACTTTGGGGGAGGAAGGTGCAGAGGATTCTGGGGTGGAAATTTCCTCAATGTCAGCGTACGGCCCGGACTGTTTGGAGCCCTTCTTACTAAAGGCCTTGTTGAAGGAGCTGCGTAACTGCACAGAGAAGAAACATGAGACTGAAATAAATAATATGTCTATGACACCAGAGTATAATACTATTGTATAATAACAATAAATGAGACCAGCTACAAAATACAGTTCCTGAAAACCATCTCCATGTAAACGTTCTACAGTAATACTCGTCTTCACTGATCCACTTGGTGCCTATAGTAGTACAGAACAGTTTAACATAAAGTACATTAAACCATGATTCTGTAATTCAATATAACAGTTTAACACGATCCAAATATGGGACAAAGTGATTCTGTGTGTCAAGTTTAAAAAGACACGGATGACGGAAAGTTTCCAAAACGTTTCACAAGTATGACTCATATCGTGCATGCAGGCTGGAGAACAGGAGAACAGGAGAACAGGAGAACAGGAGAGGGGGTTTCAGGGTTTATTTACTGTAGCAACATCACTCACCTCAAAGACCTAAAATAAAAAGCAGGGCAGCATGAAGGAGAGACCAGAGTCATACTTAATAACAGATTTGGAACAAGATAGGACGACAACGAGACACACACACACACACACGTAGGAAAACAAACTAGAGCGGCGGCTGACAGATTTCTATTTTCTTTTCAGATAAAGAAATTGTGAGGAATAATGTATTGCCCTTCAGGGCGATGCAGGACCCCGACGCGAGCTTATTACACGGCTACTTACTTAAGAAATCAATAATTTGATACAAAAAATGGTCCTCCAGAGTCCGACATCGGAACTGTGTCCATAGCAACAGTCTGTTATACATAGCAGCGGTCTGCTATAAAGAAATAACAGACCGTAGAACGCCGTGACTGACCAATCAGAATCAAGTATTCAGCAAAGCTGTGTAATAAAACATAATAAAGACTGATAATAGAACAGCTCACCTACCTGTACACATTGGGCCAATATAAATGTATAATCTTAATTATTTTATTACATACATTTATAATTTGTTATCGTTCATCATTTATTTTTCTTATTTTTTATTCTTATTCTACCTAATGTTGTTCTTTATTTCAAACTAGCCTTTTTAGCAGCCTGCATTTCACTGCACATATTGTACAGTTTGAGCATGTGACAAAAAAATTAGAGCTGTCTCGAATATCATTTTTTGGGCTTAGAAGCTTCAGTGAGAATTATTTGAAGGTATTCGAAGGTTCGCGGCACAGCGCGGCACAGCGCGGCACAGCGCAGCACGGCTGGCTCACATGTTCTTCTGTCTGTCTCCATCTCCCCCGTTTCAGTACCAATTCTGCACTACTGTACACACACACACGCACCTCTACAAACAACAAACAGCATTATCCGTCTGAGAATATCTATAATAATATAAATAATTATTGTTGAATATGAATAATGAATATTATTGTGGGATTATTCCTTATTTCATGGGCTATTTTATGATTTATACTTTATTATTACATAGTTATATAAAAAAACAACAACAAAAAAAAAACAAAAAACATTCAAAACACTGATTTGGAGGTCGATTACCATGGCAACGGTCGAAGCTGTAAAGCATTCGGGTCAGTCCTACAAAACATCCTTGGAAGCTA
>CAKAOH010038632.1:0-43757 GCA_916701665.1 Sebastiscus tertius | reverse complement strand
AAAAAGAAATGTCTGAAAACTGTCCAAAATATGTACGACAAATATCTTACAAATGTCCGAAAAAAAGTCAGAAAAATTACTGCAAAATCTGCTCCAGTCATAACATGGCAAACTGCAGCCCAACAGGCAACAGCAGCTGTCAGTGTGTCAGTGTGCTGACTTGACTATGACTTGCCCCAAACTGCATGTGATTATCATAAAGTGGGCATGTCTGTAAAGGGGAGACTCGTGGGTACCCAGAGAACCCATTTACATTCACTGATCTGGAGGTCAGAGGTCAAGGGACCCCTTTGAAAATGGACATGTCAGTTTTTCCTCGCCAAATTTAGCGTAAGTCTGGAGCGTTATTTAACCTCCTTCATGACCAGCTAGTCTGACCTGGTTGGTACCGATGGATTCATCAGGTTTTATAGTTTCATATGATACCAGGATCGTCACTCTAGCTCTAAAACTGAGCCGCTACAACCTAAACATTAATGCGTTAGTGGTGTTAACACGTTACTATCGTGTTAACTTTGACAGCCCTTTATTGAAGCCCACATACATTTATTTCTTTTGCATGATAATAATTTCTCTATAAAATATAATATGTGTTCTTGCAAAAAGCTCTGAAAATGTCCCATCATGCACTCAGCACAAATATAACTCCATGTAACTGCAGTGTCTGTGCAGCATCATCCGTCCACTTGTCACTCGTTACTGGAGGCTTCACAGTCGCCACACCGGCAACCTTCAACTGCTGTCGCCCGTCGCACCACGTAAAGTGTCTGAGATGATTTAATCCACAGCGCACCTGAACCGTTCACATCCCCGGGGTTTACTTGTAGCATTTCACAGTCAGTCAGGCGCTCGGCGCCTAATGCAGCCGCTGGCAGCTACAGCACACTCAGGGCAGGATTATATCAGCTGTAACGCTAACAGGGAACGCCGCCAGCCACTTTGTAGCTAGCAGTATACTTTATAGTGACAGTGTAGATTGGATTCGTACCAGTGCAGTATATACCTCATAAATGTTTAATCTTCCTCTCTGGTTGTTATTGATACAGTCAGGGAGGGGTGTTAAAGCAATCAGTAGTCACACGAGACTGCTCATTCCTCTGCGAGCAGTCCTCATGTTGATATGTATTAAAGCATCCCTGCGTTGCGAGGGGGGGGGGGTTGGAAGCATAATGTTGTTCTCCGCTCAGTTTGTTTGCCAAAAATAGAGAGATCATTTCAAACCCATTGCCGGTGCACACGGTTTTGAGGTGACATATCAAATCACAGGTGCCTCAACCCGTGTGGAAAAAAAAGCAGCGTTTGGCAGCCAGAGAAAAGCAGTGTGAGGCAGATATAAACCCGGAGGTGGATGTACTGCATGAGTGAGAGGATGGGGGGGGGAGAATTCAGATTACAGAGTCGGAGAGAGAGTGACAAAGGCTTCGGAAGAAACAATTTCTTCTTTTTTTCCCCAGCTTTGTTTGTACGGGGCGGATAAATTTCTTCCCCACCGTGAGAGTGTTTTTCCATGCTGACTGAAGCACAGCAGGACTGAGCCAGCAATTAGACAGTGAGGAGAGGAGGGCTGGATAGAAAGAGAGGGAGGAGGGAGAGAAGGGGAGAGAAGGGGAGAGAAGGGGAGTGCGATAGGCGCCGACTCCGACAGAGATGTCTCTTATGGTGAAGTGTGGGATCAGAATCGAAGCTGGCTTTGCTGAAGAAAGGAGGGAGAGGGATGTGGGTGTAGGGATGAATAAAAAAAAACCTGAGTCCCTTATCTAGCAATTTGTAGGGTATGCTATCACGAGTTGCTATAATCCCCAACTTTATCCTCCAAGACATACACACCACAGAGTGCACTCTAATCTTATATTTTCTCCTGGTCTCTGCCTGCGAGCTCTGCACTGTGTGTCAATTGCACTCGCGTGAACATATGTTGTTCGAATGCGTTATGTTGGAATTAGAGCTGTCGGAGTTAACGAGATAATAACGTGTTAATGCAAATTAGTTTTAACGTCACTCAATTCTTTATTGCATTAAAGCAACTAGGTTGTAGGGGCTCCGTTCTAAAGCTAGAGTGAAGATACTGAAGTCATATGAAACTAGAAAAACCTAAAGAATCCATCGGTTTACAATCCAAACATACGTCGGCCTTGACTTTTTGGGAAGTACCCGTATGTGCCGGTCTGATTTATGACGATTGATCGGTCAATTTGCAATAACCTGCGGCGGCAGCGGCGGTGGCAACGCACTTTGAGTTCAGGTTGGTGCACGCCAAGGGTAGAGTACGAGCAGGGAGGCGTCTGATTGGTTCTTTCCAAGCGGACCTCGAGGCAGTGATTGGTAGACGGTTTTACAGGATTACAGCAGCTACAGATGACGGCTCTGTTCCGGTCCTTTTTCAGAGCTCATCAGTAATGGATCGCTGTCGTGATGTAAAGACCATTTCAACCAATATAACAGATAGTGTAGACTGGAGAACATCGGCAACCCTGCCTTCAACACATTAACGCAACTTGGGATTTTGAATTAACCTCCTAAAAATGCATCATATAATGAATTCATTGGTACCAACCATGTCATACTAGCTTGTCAGAAAGGAGGTTAAATAACGCTCCAAACTAATCCAAAAGTTTGGCGAGGAAAAACTGTCATGTCCATTTTCAAAGAGGTCCCTTGACCTCACTGTATACAATGACCTGTGGTGACCTCTAGGATAATCACAGCCACAAACTAGAGACCTAGAGCATTCAGAGGATGGATGGATCAGACTAGAGACCTAGAGCATTCAGAGGATGGATGGATCAGACTAGAGACCTAGAGTATTCAGAGGATGGATGAACAAATAAAGGTAGAATAGAGTATTGTAATGGATTGACAGCCCTAGAATGAACATATGTTGTGGGCATCATCTGTCTTATTTTCTACACTTATCATAATGTAGTCAATTAAATGTCTCGGCTTCACAAAACACATTTTAAAAAAAACTCATTTCAAATTGCTCGGTAAATTTATAAATTACTGCAGCTGAATTTAAAAAATGGAGGGCTTTAGTCCTCTGGAGTATCTGAGGTCCGCACACACAGCAGCAGAGGTTGTGAGTAAGCCTTGTGGATTATGAACATGTGCAGATGCGCCTTGAGGGTAGAGAGATGTGAAGGTTCCTGGTCAGAAAGCTCAGTGCGATGAAGGCTGAGTAATCTCTTTAGCTTTCTATTTCTGTGTGTGTTTGGCCTTTTACCTATCTAGCTCTCACTAATATCCTCTCTGCCATTAAATACCATGCGAGTATTCTGCACCAGAGAGCAAAACAGTCCGACGGAGAGAGAGAGAGAGGGAGAGGGAGAGTGAGAGGGGGATGAGAAATGTGAGCAGATGGGCATTCTGTGTAACCGAGGTAACTTGATGAAAAGAGAGAGGGAAAAGAGGTAGCTTAAAAGGTACAAGGAAGTCGGGCAGATGGATTTACAAGAAAGGGGGGAAGGAAGGGACAGATGGAGAGAAGTGACAGAGAGATTTACAGATGGATACGGCGGCCCGCGTTAGCACAACGAACATACATGTAGGACATTCGCCGGGCCGCGGTCCACGTCGATGTGCTCTCCACAAACCCCCCGACGGCACGTCTGGTCCAGTGAGTTAATTAGCCGTGTGCATCAGCACTCATCCCAGTCCCATATGCATCTTCCACACCTGGTGCCATCTACGTCAGAGTCACTGAGCTCATCCCGTCTCAACATAAATCACCCCCTTTTAACACAGACAGATAGATTGGGTGTTGATGAGCTCTACCTGCGTCTGAAGGTGCTGTTGCCTGAAGGTGTTGTAGTCATTTCTTGTGTTTTTATCTCCCAGCTGCACACAGACATGGACAGCGGAGACGGACGCACCAAGTACATGCTGGAGGGGGAGGGGGTGGGCTCCGTGTTTGTCATCGACGGCAATACGGGCAACATACACGTCACCAAGTCTCTGGACCGCGAGGAGAAGGACCAGTACCGCCTCATCGCCACGGCGACGGACCGCCAGACCGGCCGAGCCCTGGAGCCCTCGTCCGAGTTCATCATCAGAGTGCAGGACATCAACGACAACCCACCCATCTTCCTCGAGGAACCGTACGTCGCCACGGTGCCGGAGATGGCCAACATAGGTACAAGAGTTAAAAAGACGTTGAAGCACACTCACCGACATTGAGACCTTTAAAAAAAGGGACAACATTTTGATGTTAAATTTTTGATTTTACCTTTAACTCCCAGGAAAGGAAACTGAATAATTCTCCCATCTGGTGTGAACTTGGCGTGTGAATCTCTGGCATAAACTAATATTCATCAGTTTTTATTTATTTATGCTCCTGCTTGAATATTTCTTTCTCTTAGTTCTCTCCGTTTCTCTCTGCTTCTCTCTGAAAACACGTTATTTCTAGCGGCTAGCGCTAGGCAGGGTCTGATATTAACACCCGCCACTTTGGCAGGCAGGGAAAACGCTAGTGATGGGAATAGAGAACCGTAGTTGTCCTCTTTCTTGGCATCTCGTGCCTCCATGACTATCGATTCCTCTTATTGATGCTTTCCGTCAGTTACGCTGTTCAATGCAGCAGAGAGAAAAAAAAGAGCTCAAAAGCATGGAGCTACTAAACCTGAGAGGACGCACCGTATTATTTCCCTGATAATGCGACACCGAGAACAACAAATCAGTGTTTAAATCAGCAAGGTGAGAGTTAGTAACGTTAGCTTTTAGCAGCTGTTAGCAGCACAGTCCTGACTGGATAAATAACGGAGCTACTAACGTTGACAGAGGTGCCATTGAGTTATTATTATGAGGCGTTCAAAGTCTGCTCAGGAAAAAGGACTATTTGGCGAAGGTAAATTACAGTGTTATCATGATGTGTTCAAATGTAATCTTGAAAAAATTAAGTTTTTGGCTGAGAAACTTGAATAAATCCAGTTGTTTGTAGGAGATGTTTTCACAACAATATAAAATAGATATTAGAGAGAGAATTATGAGCTGTTTAACTTCATAACAACTTCCCAGGATTTTTGTAAAATATATTAAACATTGAATGACATCAGATCTAAAATGTTATTCCTTCATTTAGCAAAGAGATTTCAAAAGTGGCAGACAAAATAAATACTTGCCTGCCACAGTGGCAGGAAGTGAAAAAAGTTAATTTCAGACCCTGGTCGCGAGCATAGACTGTTCTCTTCTGCCAGGAAACGACAGCTGGTGTAGCTCTATTGTCGTTCGGGTGGAAACAGTCGGGATTATACACACTGCTCACTTCCAGAAACATGTTGAGGTAACCAAAAGGAAAAAAAAGGTGTTAAAATCTGCCATAAATCGGGAGAAATACGGGAGAATTGTGCCCCCAGGAGGAAACCGGGAGAGGGCGATAAAAAACGAGGAGTCTCCTGGGAAAATCGGGAGTGTTGGCAAGTGTGCATTAAAGGGATCTTTAGTGTTGTCCTTCATGGGGAGCAGCAGCTGTTCTCAGCTGGAATTTATTCAGCTTTCAATGGAGTCCAGTGGTGATGAGTTTTAACAGCAAACAAAACTCACTAGTTTACTCTACCAGGAAGTAAATGGAGATTTACGACACATCATCTCCAACAGGTATAGCTGCACATTCATATCTGTAACATGCATTGCATTGTGGGATTGAGAGCAGAAAGGCACGGTCACACATTTGCGCAACATTCACCTCCCGTTTCATTTCCATTCTATGCGAGTAGAGTGGAGTTCAACTCTCAGGCGACGGTCACTCACATTGCATTCGCACATGTGTGACTGCACCATTACAGTGGATAAATGTAGAGTCTTTACTCACCTTTAAACCCCGAAGGCGTGACGAATATAAACGACACGAAAATGCGAAATACTCGCCTGCGAAAAATGTGAGGGTGCAGGTCAGGCTCGCTGCGGTTTGATTTGGTTGACGGATACGGAACAGATATGACGTCACATTACTCTGACTACAACAATAAAAGCGGTAACTTCCTTCTACCTCCACAAAGACTCAGATGAAGCAAATATATTGATTCTGCCATTAAAAAAAAATCTATTTCAAAATCTAGTTTGACTGCAAATAACCCAGACGAGGGAACAGGAAGTGCTAAAATGCGAACTCATTTCCGGGTTTTAGGCAAGGCCTATAGAAAGGAGGCTGTGTCATCAACGCGTCATCAACGCGTCATATCTTTGGGGGAACAACACATGCGCAGTAAAATCTGCTCTGCCCTCGCCAAAATTGAGCCAATCACAACGCACAACGGCAGCTTCAGTTACACTATGCGTGTTATACCCCAAGACCCATGTCCACCCGTGAACCAGCCTCCTTTCCATAGGCCTTGGTTTTAGGACTCATAGTGGTGCTAGAGGAAGAGTCAGGGATATCACAAATATCATTAGGATTCATCCTCTGGGGATCATGAATGTCTTTACGAAATATCACAATTCATTCTATAGTTGTTGAGATATTTCAGACTGGACAGACCGACATAGCCATCTGTAGAGCCACTCAAAACTATCCTATGACAAAGAAAACCATCACATCTCTGCTTGAAAAATAACTGAAACCCTTCATTAATTATCAAAATAGTTGCAGATTAATCATCTGTCAATTACTCAGCTAATCGTTGCAGTTCTACGTCTGCCTCCTGCAGCATAATCGACTTCCTCGCCATCCAAACGTCTCCTCGGTAACTTGCAAACAATCATCCCGTCTGGCACAGCTCCAGAGATTCATGGAGGGCAATTGTTGGGCTTATTTAATCATATTTTTATCTAAAAAAAATAAAACATACTGCGGAGAAGTGGATTATCCCTTTAATCCTGCAGATGTAAGTACTAGATATTCAAAAGGACAGCTTTTAGGGGTGTATGAGTATCACTTTAAGCTCATGAAACCAGCCCGGCAGCTTTGTATGAAAACGCCACTTTGACCTCTGTCGCCTTGTCTCTTTCACAGGAACGTCCATAATCCAAGTGACAGCCAGAGACGCCGATGACCCGACGTACGGAAACAGCGCCCGGCTTGTGTACGCCATCACTCAGGGCCAGGACTATTTCTCTGTGGATCCTCAGACAGGTCGGCTCACACTCACACATCGCCCTCAAAGCTGATGATTACTCTTCATACTGTAAATCCTGGTGGCCCGCTTACATATCATATGTTGGGTCTTTGCTGCCATATGTCCAACATGAGTCTAAACACGTGTGACTGGCTCTGACACTCTGACGCTAACAGAGACGTCGTGTGTCGCAGTGAAATCTGTTGTGATTTAAACCGTTTTAACATTTAATGACTATCCTGAATTAACATTAGATATTAGATATCCACAATTGTATTTTGACTAGTCAGAATTCTTATTCCAGATATCTATAACGTCGTTGTGACTAGTCAAAACGACAGTTACAGACGTGTACGCACGCCATATCATGTTTCACAGTTTGTTTGACCAGCGACGCGGCGAAGGCAAAAAAAGCGCTCAACAGCATGGTGCTACTAAACCTGAGAGGACGCACCCTGTTTTTTCCTGATAATGCGACACTGTGAACAACAAACTAGTGGTTAAATCAGCAGGAGGAGAGTTAGTAATGTTAGCTGTTAGCAGCCGTTAGCAGCTCAGTCCTGCTTGGATAAATAATGGAGCTACTAACGTTAACGGAGGTGCCATTGAGTTATTATTATGAGGCGTTCAAAGTCTGCTCAGGAAAAAGGACTATTGGGTGAAGGTAAATTACAACGTTATCATGATGTGCTCAAATGTAATCTCGTAAAATTCCATTTCTGGTGAATAGTGGATATCAGCAAATTAGGGATATCTAAAACTAGAGTTTTGCCCAGTCAGAATAGAATTAGGGATATCTTGAATCAGAGTTGAATGACGTTGCAGATATCTCTAATGAATATCCTGTCTAAGCTATTAAACGTTAAAAGGCTTGCCATAGATTTGATTTTCTGCTCTCCTGTCCACCAGGTGTCCTGCGGACGGCGATACCCGACATGGACAGAGAGACCCGGGATGAATATCTGGTGGTCCTCCAGGCCAAAGACATGGGAGGGCATCTGGGCGGATTATCAGGGACGACCACCGTCACCGTGAAGCTGAGCGACGTCAACGACAACCCCCCTCACTTCAGACGCAGTAAGCTCCGCCGCTATCAGATCACCACTTAAACTGTCGGCTGTGGTTCAATCTCTGTAGAATATGTGAGTGTGAGTGAAGATTAAAATGATGAAACATCTTGTAATGGCATTTGTGACAGCAGTCTGATATTTTTTTATTTTTTGCCTTCCTTTGGGTCCTCGTTGTCTTGACAGGTTCAAGATAAGCTCCAAAGTAGTTAAACAGCTTGTCAGTCCGCTATTCCTCTTTCATTCTTCCTAATCACTGTTTGCACCATCAGCTGGAATAACACAACCTCTTCCAGGCATTAACATTCACACAAACACTCCCGTTTGGTCCCCGAGGTTCAAAATGGACTGAGCCTTGACGTAGAAGAGTGAAAGATCATGTCCGCTTTTTCTTATCCAAGCTTTTCCCTGTTCCATGCTATTAATATTTCATCTTAAAGTTCAGTGCTTTCTGCTTCAATAGACAGTAAAATCACTGCAGAATGCGTCTAACGCTGTGAGACATATACTGCTCTTCTCTATATACTTCTTCTCCCCGACAGTCTCTGCTCACAGCCGTCCGTCTTCACGTTTAAAGCCCCCTTTTTTCCTCACGTTGATATATTGTTCTGCAATACAGAAGCAATTTAATATCTCCAAATGCCAGCGGCGTTATTTATTTACTGATATCTGACTGTATCTTCCCTCCCTCACCACCTCTGCTGCAGGTCATTATTTTTCTCTTTGACAATAATGCCACAGTTTAAGCAAACGGCTCATTTAGTATGCTCTTTGAATACGAGGGGTGTGACTCTTTTAAACACTCTTCGTAACGTGCAGGATTTGAATGATTAACAATCAGCGCCGCCGCCGCCGCCGCCACCGCCGCTGCACTGATTAAAAGAAATGCATTTCTCTGGATTTTGCAGCTTGTTGCCGTGCAGCATCACAAGTGATGTACGGGCCGAGTGAAATGGCACGAGCTGCCACAGATCAGCGGCTGCCTTTTTCATGCTTGTTGAGTTAGTGGACGGACTGTAATCCAATCTAAACTACAACATCACAACTGATTCACGCAGCAGAGATCGAATCCTCAGTTTAAAGGGATAGTTCAGGTGTTTCTCAGTGTGGTTGCATGAGGTTCTTCTCCATAGTCAGTGTGTTACTGCAGTAGATGGAGTTAGTAGAAACAGACAAGAGTACCAGCCCGGGAGCAAAGTAACATCCTGCTGTACTACATTTTAGACACCTAAAAAAACCTATATCAGTTGAAGTGTACGCTATATTTAGAATACTTTCACCACTTTACCTCGCTGTCAGACAGCCCTTTCTGACGAGGGAATGAAGTGGTGGACATACTATCCGCGTCAAGAGCGCGTGGCGGCTGTGTGGTGTGTTGTTTTTTATTTCGCCGTCCATGTTAACGGGTTAGAGTGGACACACTGCCCGCATGAGACGCACGTCTATTTTGTAGAATAGAAGGCTCGCCTATTTTTCACGCAAGCCGCTCGCGTCTCGGCTGCGTGTCCCAGCAGCAACAGACAGGGAAGGTGATCTATTGACAGTATATGGACATCATATCAGCAAGACTTTACTACAGTTTTGATGTCTATCTGTAGAATATGTTAAGGAGATGAAAAAAAGTAAAGACTTATTTTTAAAACAACACTTCCTGCTTTCATTCAAAAATAAAAGCCGTTTTTTCTGTTTACATGAGGCTTTTATTCTGAAATATGTGCCGGACAGTGATGTGGAACAAGCAGTGACTTGGAGAGTTCAATGAATGAATATAGTACGGAGTTTTAATTGTGGATTTTTACTATTATTTACTAATTCCCACACGTTTCTGAACCTTTCTCTGTCTAAAATAAATATAAATGGTCATGAAAAGGCAAACTCTATGCAGAAAGAAAGGGCTAACAGCAGCAGCAGAAACACAGCCGACACGTAGCCAACGCGCGTCTATTGTGAACACCAGACTCCTGCATCATGCAGCCACCATGCGACTCAGCCGCCATGCGCTCCTGACGTTGGTAGTGTGCCCACCACTTGAAGCTGTTATCTATGCTCTCTTCAAAGCCACCAGACTCCATTCACAAAAACAGTCATTTTACCTTGGAGGAGACGGGAGTTGCTGTGTATTTGGTTGCACCAACAATAAATCCAAAAACGCTGATCTCTGATTTGTTCCCCTGCCATGTCCTAAAAAAAGATCTAAAAGAGGCTCTTTATTGCTCCAAGCTATAGACCAGACCAGCGTGGCATCATCTCCGAGTCTGCGCTCCCTTTTGGGGGAAAGAAAGGCGCCGTCACAGGAGAGAAAATGATGAAAAGCTGTTGTGTAGCAGGTTAACCGAGATCTGACGCACATACGATAGGTGAATATTCACTGTCAGTGTGCTAAATGGTCATAACCACAAAATATAACATCAAAAAATAAAATGCTTCCTTTTAACTTTAACCTTTTGAAAAATGTAAATGTTATAGACTGTGTTTGAAATTGCATTTCCAAACAGGCGTTATTTCATGGCAACCAATATTGTGAGATATTTTAGTCTGGACCAGTTGCTGCCAAATTTATAATGACATATTCTCCTGATTAATAATAATAATAAACTTTATTTGTATAGCACCGTTCATACAAGAAATGCAGCACAAAGTGCTTTACAATAAAAGAAAATAGATATAGAATAAAAATAAAAACTGGCAAAATAAGATGGAAAATAAAACTCACTTAAAATAAAAATAAGATGAAATAGAATACATTGAATGCAAAACATATGATGTTAAATAATTCCCATTGAATAATAATTATAATAATAATAATAAAATCAGTACCCATATTTGCAGCATGCACATACAGTATGTGCAGCGAGCCCGTCATTGTTGTGAAATAAACCCCAACAGGCTGTACATTATCCCGCTTATTACATGACTACTTACTTAAGAAATCAATTATTTGACACGGAATCAGTCCTCCAGAGTCCGACATCAGAGCTGCGCCCAGCAACCGTCTGATGATCACTCCTCAACAGTAAATCCCAGTGGCCGCTTACATATCATATGTTGGGTCTTTGCTGCCATATGTCCTACATTTCATATTTTACATGATCTGCTCAGGAGCAGAAGAATCGTGTGTTCGCTCTGACGCTAATGTCCAGAGACGTCGTGTGAAATCTGTTGTGATTTAAACCCTTTTAACATTTAATAGCTCAAACCTCATTTTGACTACTCAGTTGTTGTGCTCATGACGTTGCTCATCAAAGCTTCCCATTTGGATATCTGCCCAACAAAGCATCTGCCGAAGCTTGTAGATATCCGTAATGAGAAAACAACATATACATGAATGTTAAAAGTAGTTTGAATCATACTAGTCAAAATGTAATTACGGATGTCTAAAATTAGAGTTTTGAGTAGTCAAAATGACGTTGCAGATATGTCTAATGAATATCCCGTCTAGCTATTAAATAGATTTGTTATAAAGTAATAACAGTCTGCAGAACGCCGTGATTGAGATCAGAATCGTATTGAACAAAGCCGTGTAATAAACATCAATAAACACTGCAGCAGCACGCCTGACTAATCAGCTCACATAAAGACAACATGTCTAACATGTACAGTATGAAGTCAAAGGATCGTTTCATATTTTAATCCATCTTAAAACATTCCTATTTATATATATATCTGTACGGTGATGAAAGGGTTACTGCTCCTCCTCTCCTCACAGCCTAAATAAAGGAGAGATTCTGTGCAGAAACACATTTTAAGTTTAGCCAAAGCTAATCTGACTTCAGCTTCAACATTTACATTCCCACAAGACGTTCCCAAGAGGGAATTCCTCACTAAATATAGTGTAACTGTGCAAGATGTGAGATAAGCTTCAGCTGAAGCTCAGAATGAATGTTACACAGACTGACAGCTGTGGATTTAGTCTCCGTCTCCGACATTAGAACTGCATTAGAGAGGATCTGTTCTCGGCCGGTACGGGCAGCAGGTGGAATGATTACAGCGACAAATAACCCTTCCAGTGTAGAACACATGGGCATTGTAAGTAATGTATGAAGATAGCCTTGAATAAATGGGAACCAATCCTTTAAACTTGGACATGAAATACGTGAAGGGAAGCCGATAATAGCCACATGCATTATGTGATGTTGACACCAAATTGAGCCGGACTCCATCCCGCTGCACCGCGTGCAGTTTATATCAGATCCATTGTCTCCGTTGTGTTGCTCTGTGCAGGTGCGTGGTCGTTCTCTGTGTCTGAGCTCGCAGCTCCAGGTGTGGAGGTGGGCCGTCTCACCGCCTCCGATCCCGATCTGGGAGAGAACGCACAGCTGGAGTTCACCATCATGGACGCGGAGGAGGCCGAGATCTTCAACATAACCGGGAGAGACCAGGAGGCGGTCATAGTGCTGGACAAGGTGAGTGAAGACGAGACGCAGGTGCAGAGATTCTATGTGTAAAGTTTTTATAATAGCATAAAGCTACATGAAGATGGTTTTGCTTAAAGGGGTTAGGATCTGGCAGCATCTAGCAGTGAGGTTTCAGGTTGCAACCAACTGAAACTTCTCCCATATTCCAAGTGTGCAGGAGAACTACGATGGCCGTAGCGAAAACATGAATGTCCCTCTCTAGAGCCAGAGTTTGGTTTGTCCATTCTGGGCTACTGTAGAAACATGGCGGACTCCGTGATGAGGACCTGCTCCCGTAACCAAAACACAATGATTCTTATTTTCAGATGATTATACACTAAAGAAATCATACTTATTATACCCCCGTGACAACGTATATATATAGCGCTCTGCGTGTCCGTCCTTCCGTCCGTCCTTCCGTCCGTCCGTCTGCATTTCACACTTTCGTTTCCGGAGCAGAACTCTGAAACTATTTAACTTAGGAACTTCACATTTAGTGTGATGGTTGACGTTGTGATGTAGTTGTGCCTTTTGGGGGTTTAGAACATGGATGTACTAAAAGAACTGGATCCAGCGTTGGAGGCGGGGCCCCGGTCATTCCTATGAGAGTTGCTCAGCGGAGCATGAAGCCTAAATGGACTAAAAAACAATAAACTTGAACAGATAAAAAATTGCAATTAACTATTGACAATCATACTATTGATCACCATTAAATATTTGAATGGACTGACAGCTCTAGTTACGACATGCCTCTTCTTCACTTCCGGCCACGCCACGAACGTGCGCTGCATCAATCAGTATTACACCGACACTGTTTCATAACCGGTTAGAAACTCCTCCTAGTTGTGTTTCTTAAATAGCCACTTAATGAGAGAAATATCTAATATGTGCCTTTAAACAAATTCCCTCTGCTCCGGTGTTCCAAATTAATTTTATTTGTCCTTTTTAAACACTTCAGTCCTCCAATTCAAATACGCCATGTTAGCCGACAGGTTCAGATTCCCCAAGACGCCACGCAGCCAATTAATGAGCAACAATGAACTAATAAGCAGCCGGTGAGAAGCCGTAGCTCATCTGAAGAGAGCAAGCCGGCGTGACTCGTCTTTTTTTTATTACTTACTACCAAGCGCCGGGCATTCAGAGAACTACTGCTCAGTGAAATCTAAAAATGAAAGGGGGGTTTGCAGAGGGTGAGGTAAGAGGAGGTCAACGATGAAAGGAATAAATCCAAAGTGTAATACTGCATGTGAGTTTTATAGAGAGATAAAAGAGTGAGAATGATGAATGAAAAGGAATTAAGAAGTACAGTATGTGGGGTGAAATATACAGCACTGCACATATTGGATTATTCTTCACCCAACAGCTGCTGGATTATGAGACCCGCAACTCGTACACGTTCTCCGTGGAGGTCTCCAACCCGATAGTGGACGCCCGCTACCTGAGGAAAGGCCCCTTTAAGGACCAGGCGACCGTCCGGGTCATGGTCCTCAATGCTGATGAGCCGCCGCGATTCTCCCAGGCTCGCTACCATCTGGACGTGTCGGAGAACTGCCCCCCCGTCTGCTCCGTTGGCCGGGTCTCCGCCGTGGACCCGGACACAGGACAGAGCAGCAACATCAGGTGGTTACAACGCCGTCACCTCGCTCGTTCACTCCCTCACTCAGGGGGCTTCTCCTCACTATCTTCCTCCTCTCTGTCCTCGCTTCTGTATCTCAGGTACTCCATCGATCCCCAGTCAGACCCCGAGGCTCTGTTCCGCATCGCCTCCGACACGGGCTTTATCAGCACGGTGATGGAGCTGGACCGCGAGCAGGAGCAGTGGCATAATATCACTGTCATCGCCACACAGAGGGGTACGTCAGCCCCCCTCTTGGCCCCCTCGGGGCGCCGTGAGCAGCCGAGCTTTATACACCAGACTCATATTTCACCCAAAGCACCAGACTTGGGAATACAAAGTGTGCCGTAAAAAATGACACAAACTCAGTGATAATAATTTCCTTTTTCTTTCTTTCAGACAATCCGAATCTTGTGTCAAGGGTTGTGGTTGCCATAGAGACGCTAGACCAGAATGACAATGCGCCAGAGTTGGACAGGCAGTACACAACGTCTGTATGTGACTCCAGCGCCCCCGGCCAGGTCCGCTCTTGTTTTTCTTTCTGATATTATATTTAATGTCAGATGTAATTCCCATTTTCATCCGTTCTCTCTCTCAAACTCCTGCGAGTGGCTCTTTTCTTTTCTTTCTCATTTCTGACTTGATTTCATTTTGTTGTTAAAACATTCCACTGATAGAAACACATCATCTGTGTTTACTCAGCTTTGTGTTTTCAAAGATGTTTTAGAGCATCCTGATATCTGTGTCGTGCAGGTAGTTCAGGTGCTGCGGGCCATCGACAGGGACCAAGGAGGGCAGGACTCCCCGATCCACTTCAGCGTCCCCCCAGAGTCCAGCTCTGCCCTCAACCTCTCCATCAGGGAGACTGGAGGTGGCACACATCGGCTCTCTATTTCATGCACAATCCAGAAACATGACACCAGCCAGAAAGCTGTGCACGCTCGCTGTGCAGCCACCGTGTTTGATGTGTGATGTGTCTCTTTTTTTTTTTTCCCCCGCCTCGTTATCAGGTGTGACAGCCAGCCTGGTGCTCCAGTCAGCCTTGGAGCCCCTCCCCGGCTTCTCCTCGTCCTCCCTCACCCTCTACGTGCCGGTGGTGCTGCGCGACGGGGCCTCGGGGCTGACCAACACCGGCACCGTCACCGTCACCATTTGTCCCTGTCTGCGAGGGGGCATGCAGACCGAGGATAGGGGGAGACAGAGGGACAGGAGATGGGAGAGACACACGGTCTGTCTACCCGTCCCGTCTGCCTCTCCGTCCCTCATATTCAGTCTGGTCACCTTACTGGCCATGCTGGCGTGTGTCACCACGCTGCTCGGTAGGTCCTCCGAAGCCTCCGCAGCACTTTAAACATGTTGTTTGTTTGTGTCTGTGAGAGACGCTGAGTTGTTGTGTCATGTTGCTTCTGTAGCGTTTGAACAGTATGGTGGTCATGTGTCTCTTTTCTGCCCTTCAGTGGTGTGTGCACTCTCGCTGTCATTGCGCCATCAGAAGCGAGACTCCCACTCACCCTTCGAGGAGGATGATGTCAGGGAGAACATCATATCCTACGATGACGAGGGGGGAGGGGAAGCGGACACCGCAGCTTTTGACATTACGGCGCTGCAGAGCATGCACAGAATACAGCACATGCACAACAACAGGAACATGTGAGCTGCTCCCAAAAATAAAAAAGAGTATATCCTTGCCATGGTGGCTTATGGGAGTGTGTGTGTTTGTGTGTGACTGTGTGCCTCTCTGACATTTATCTCTTTGGCACAGATGGTACACCCAGCAGAATCCGCCGAGGGCGAGGACGTACAGCTGGAGCCGTAACCCTCGCCCCGGCCTGGACCCTCAGCAGAGGCCCGGCTCCGCTCCGCTGTATGGACGCCTCTGCTACGGCGTCCACACGCTGCCTGTTCTCAGAGATTATCCCGTCGGGCCACTGGAGGCGGGTCTGCAGCTGACGCAGCTGACCCACGGGCTCGCCGGAGGTCATGTTGGCAATTCCCTTGTCATCCAGAACCAGAGCACCTTTGAGCCTCTGCTGCTCTCTCCAGAGACAAGCCCCGCTGGTTACGAGGCAGAGCGCGCGCCGGCGAAGAGCAAAATCACAGAGAGAGATGAAGGCAGCGGAGCGAACGCTGCTGGCACACAAGAGAATCAGGAACAGGCAAAGGTCAGATAATAGTGTTGTAGCAATTATATGGAAGCAAAGAAAGGCCATAAGTGAATAATAATGTTCATCTAGTATTCATGATTTAATATTCAGCAGTGATTCATCAGTGGATTCATCAGTGGATTCAGATGGACTGTCACTGTAGCAGCAAACCAACTGTCATCAGAGGCGAAAATCAAATGTTGATCAGTCCTGATTGGTGCACGGAAGAAGTGACATCACCTTTTGTAACTCAACGCCCACCTCAAACCGAAGAGAAGAACTTAAACAAAATGACAAAGACAGAAATCTGTGGTGTGAAATAACTAGGGCTGTCAAAGTTAATAATAATAAAACGTTAACGCAAATTCGTTTTAACGTCACTAAGTTCTTTAACGCATTAACGCAACTGATCTTTCCGAGGTTGTAGCGGCTCAGTTTTAGAGCTAGAGTGAAGATACTGGTATCATATAAAACTATAAAACCTGATGAATCCATCGGTACCAACCATGTCAGACTAGCTGGTAGTGAAGGAGGTTAAATAACGCTCCAAACTTACGCTAAATTCTGGCGAGGAAAAACTGTCATGTCCTTTTCCAAAGGGGTCCCTTGACCTCTGACCTCCAGATCAGTGAATGTAAATGGGTTCTCTGGGTACCCACGAGTCTCCCCTTTACAGACATGCCCACTTTATGATCATCACATGCAGTTTGGGGCAAGTCATAGTCAAGTCAGCACACTGACACACTGACAGCTGTTGTTGCCTGTTGGGCTGCAGTTTGACCTGTTCTGATTGGAGCATATTTTTCGGACATTTTTTTGGACATTTTAAAAACATGTTGATATTTTTCTGACTTTTTTTCAGACATCATTCAGATATTCTTTTTACTTTATTCGGACAATTTTTTTTACTTTTTTTACTTTTTTCGGATATTTGTCAGAAATTTTTCGGAATTTTTTCAGACATCTTTTTTTACATTTTTTCGGACATGCCAAATCTTTATGCTAAATGCAGTACCTGTGAGCGTTTATGGACAATATCTGTCATTGTTTTGTGTTGTTAATTGATTTCCAATAATAAATATATATACACATTTGCATAAAGCAGCATATTAGTCCACTCCCATGTTGATAAGAGGATTAAATACTTGACAAATCTCCCTTTAAGGTTCATTTAGAACAGATAAAAAATGTGTGATTCATTTTCAATGAATTAATAACTTTAATCGATTTGGCCTTTTTCTGCTTCCATACATTTGTCCCTGCATGTGAATCATCTAATATCGCCCTTCTTCTTCTTTTTCTCCTCTCTTGCAGATAAGCGTAACAGAAACGACGGAGTCGACACCAGCCAACAACTGTGACCCAAACGAGTCTTCATGCCAGAGTCACACCAGCTCCTCGTCAAACCAGCAGGAGGGGCGGCCGGGGTCATCGCAGACCCAGATCAGCACTGGAGCCACCAGCTGCACGTTGGATGACATTGATACTGATTCGTCCATTCCCTCCGTTTCAGAGCGAAATTATCCAAATGGCGGTGAAAGCAACCCTCCCGTGTACCTGAAAGGAGACACGTACAGCATCGTAGGCTCGCTGAATCCCAACAGCAGAGGGACGTGTTTGAACGGGGCGGGCGGCGGCGGGTTGTACCCGGCGGGGGTGCAGCTACTGAACATGTGCAGACTGCAGAGAGAGGACTTGACCCCGCAGCCTTTGCCCTTACCTGGGGGGCTGTTTGGCAGCAGCAGAGGCTGGCCGTGCGGGGCGGAGCCTGCCAGAGCAGAAGCCGCCAACCCGCCGCTGCCCCTCCGCATGGAAGACCTCCTGAACATCCGTCTGGATCAGGTCACCTTTGACCTGTCGCAGCCGCCCTATGACTCACTGCAGACTTACGAGTTCGAGGGCCGTGACTCACGGGCCGAGTCACTGAGCTCGCTGGAGAGCGATGGCGATGGCGATGGTGAAGGGAAGGACGACGGGAGAGTGGTGGGAGGGATGGAGGAGCTTAACCAGAAGTTCCAGAGGCTGGTGGAGATCATCAGAGAGAGGGAGACGGAGAAGGCGGGAGGAGGAGGAAGAGGAGGAGGAGAAGCTGCAGAGGCTGCAGAGGCTGCTCCCGATGAGACTCATAAACAAACGGAGGACAAAGAGAAAGAACAGCAGAGATGGGATTTCTAGACTGCAATAAAAGAAAAGTTAGTGATGGATTTCAGACACAGCGGGGCGGCGAAATACAGCTCCTCTGACAGATCTCCGTGTCCCCTCCCCCTCTCTGCCCTGCCAGGGGGAGAATCTGACAGCTACGAGGTGGAATCAGTGCACAGCGTATAGCTCTCACCTCCACTATGTTTATAAAACGCATATGGAATCTGTCACTTTTCACACTGCTCTTGTAACTCCTATTATTAATAATGCACTTTGGGCTTTCAACGCTAAAGTTATGAAAAATTAACTTTTTTAAATATTGATTCTGAGCCCTGAAAGCTGCATTGTTAGAAAAGAGGCCTCATCAAATATTGACCGGATTTGTGACATTTAATATTGATAGTTTAATAGGGGCACGCTCACTAGGAAATCCTTGGAATTTGAATGCATCTGAATTTTTTTTTTTTTACAGTTCAGCACCGCAGGCCGACACGGCCACGTGTTCACTGAGTCTCTCTGATGAGACCAACTGTTATATTCTGTTAGAGCTTCTCACTCCCATCTCGTCACATAGGCGACCGCAGCTTGGTCAGCGCCCCTCGGCATCAGAGGCTGATGCACAGGGTTTCCCCTCTAGCATTACTTTTGGATGCACCGTGGACGGCGTGGCAATATACGCTCGTTACATGCATAGTGTCCTTTCAAAATAAACTTCCTTTTTAAATTAGGTTTAGGCAACACAACCACTTAGTCAGGGCAAAGAGTATAAAAGATAATGTTAGTAGAGACCTAGCAAACTGATGTCGGCTGCGTGTCGGCTGCGTGTCGGCTGTGTTTCTGCTGCTGCTGTCAGCCCTTTCTTTCTGCATAGAGTTTGCCTTTTAATGGCCATTTAACTTCATGATAAATATAATTTATATTTATTTTAGACAGAGAAAGGTTCAGAAACGTGTGGTAATTAGTAAATAATAGTAATAATCCACAATTAAAACTCGCACTGTATTCATTTATGATGCTTTCCAAGTCACTGCTTGTTCCACATCACTGTCCGGCACATATTTCAGAATAAAAGCCTCGTGTTAACAAATGAAGGAATTTTGTGCAAAGAAAACCCGCTTTAGGGCTTTTATTTCGAAATGAAAGCAGGAAGTGTTGATTTAAACCTCGAACTTTATCAATTTTTTGAGCTCTCAAAGTGACTGCGTGTTCCACAGCACTGACTGCTCATATTTCAGAATAAAAGCTTCGTGTTAACAAATGAAGGGATTCTGTCTATAGAAAAAACGCCTGAGGGCTTTAATTTTGAAATGAAAGCAGGAAGTGTTGATTTAAAAACAAGTTTACTTAACTTTACTTTTTTTTCATCTCCGTAACATATTCTACACATAAACCTCGAAACTGTAGTAAAGTCTTGCTGGTATGAAGTTAATATACAGTCACTAGATCCCTTTCACTGTCTGTGACATATTCTACAGATGTCTAGACATGTAAACTGTATTATGTAGCTGATATGATGTCCATATACTGTCAATAGATCACCTTCACTGTCTGTTGCTGCTGGGACACGCAGCTGAGACGCGAGCGGCTCGCGTGTAAAATAGGCGAGCCTTCTATTCTATAAAATAGGCGTCTGACGCGCGTCTCATGCGGGCAGTGTGTCCACTCTAACCTGTTAACATGGACGCCGAAATAAAAAACAACACGCCACGCGAGCCTCATGCGGGCACTGTGTCCACCACTTCAGAGAGGGACATGTGAAGTCAATCAAGCACAGTGAACACTTACTGCGTAGTGTGAACTTCAACATTCCACGCTTCCTGTGTTTCCGTAACTGGAGGTTTGGTCGTAAAAAGTAGTTTGGTTGTCGTGGCTCGATGTCAAACTCCGCCCACCCGCGGGCTGCAGCGGTGTGCATCATGAAACACCCCTTGATGCACCTGTAGCGGCAGGCGGGGTCTGTTCTGTTCTCTAACGCTCCGTTAGCAGCTAGCTCGTTGCTACATGTAAGTTATGGGTAGCTTCATGGATAACGCCTTCCCAGCGGGGGATGAAAGCGACGCCAGCAATGACGAGTGGGATATCGGCTGTTGTTTGGATAAAAAGTCTCCTCACAACAACAAGGTGACTTTACATTCATCTTTTTAGCAACAACTTTATGCTACAAGTAGCTGCTAGCTGTTAGCTAACATAAATTAAGCTAGCTTTAGTTAGCAAGCTGACAGGCAGCTTTAGTGATTGTTTTTGTAGCGAAATTGAAACAAGAAAAAACAATAGGATGGCACAAACTAGTTATGATCAAGTAGTGTATTTATATACATACATGTGTAGTGTAAATGGTGAGAAAGGTAGATTTTGTGCTAACATTATACTCTGCCACGATTTCTCACCTTTCAAGGTCATCTCATGTGGCTCCAAGTAGCTAAAGTATTGACATTTATTTCCATGCTTATGTGACTTATTTTCTAAGTCTAATGACATTATTCCATTCTACATACTAATTCTAAGTCAGTAAATGAAATTGTCTAAATGTGTATGGAGGCACCAGCCATTGTTGCAGAAAGCAATGCACAACAGAAACAGAGGAGCTGATAACAAGGTTCACAGCTGGAAATAATTAAAACTGTGATGTGCAAGTGATGAGACAGCCTCAAAAAAACATAGTACCTTTAGAAAAGCATAAACCGTTTAATTGGTATCCATGAATGCCTTTTTAAACTTCCACTACTAAAGTAATTTTTAGTGATGATTAATTGATTATTTATTATTTATTCTGTGTCCATACCTTAACATTGGTATTGTTTTATTCCCCCTCATATGTGTCTGCCTAAATGTCTCTTGTTATGTTGGCTCTGCTGGTGTTTTGGTAGTGTTTGGCTTTTTTTTATCTGTATAAGTATTTATTTTATTTTTGTCTTTGTAAAGTGTCCTTTGGCGTCCTGAAGGGCGCTACCAAATACATTTTTTAAAATGTATTAATATTTGATTTACAGAAACAAGCTACAACTATTTTGATAAACCATTAATCATGATCAGTCTTTTTTTTTTTATAAGAAAAATGCTATAAATTCTCTGCTTTCAGCTTCACAGATGTGAATAGACTATTTGCAGCTTTTCTTTTGTCATTTATGGTTGTAAACTCAATATCTCTGGGATTTGGAAGGTTTTATTGGGCAAAACAAGCAATTTGAAGACATGACATTAAGTTCTGCAAAAGTATAAACAACATATTTCACTATTTTCTTGCATTTTTATGCAATAAATGATTAATGGATTCATTAAGAAAATAATCAACAGATTAAGCAAAACTGAAAATGATTGTTAGTTGCAGCCCTAAACTACAATACATTAATTGAAAATCACATTTTATGCATATGGTGATGTGTTCTTTATACTATGATATTTTGTTCCTAAAACTAGATGAAAAATCTGCAATATATATCGCTTTGCTTACAGTATTGCAATATATTGCAATATATTTAATTGTAACTTTTGTATCATAATACAAATCATATTGCTAGATTCTTGCTCCTTACTATAATATTTAGATATCTTATTTTGGAGTTATTTTATTTCTTTGTTATTTTCTCTCTCTTCTCTCTTGAAGTTATTTGTTTTTATGAATTCATTTTCATCCTTCCCCACTGTCACAGGATCAGGATGCTGTTGTACCACATACACAAGACGATGTGTCGCTGTTGAAAAGAGCCATCAGTAAAGGAGACACTGGGACTGTTCAACAGCTGTTGGACAATGGCAAGTACTACTTCTTTTTTAAGAATGCAAGGGCATGTATTCACGTCTGATCAGTGTTTTTATCTCTTTTATCACTTTATCCATCATATTTAGCTTTAAATAGCAATCAAAATATATTGTGACTCATGCAAGAACCACTCTCACAAACAGCTTTGTTCTTTTGTGACATGTACTGTACAAGTGGTCATACACTATCTGCCTGTCTCCTATATTAGTCATGGACCGCTTTGCTTTATAGGGATGTTTTTTAGCATCAAACATAAAGTTAAACCATCCCCTCTTTATTTTTGTAACAGTACAGCTCTGATAACTAAAGGTTGACAGCAATATTAATATTTTAGATTATGCTAATTTCTAATTGCTAGATTCATAGATGGATAGATATATATATCTATGTAAAGATAGATAAGGATGTCTATTGGGTTACTTTTGTTTCTTTAATATGCAGTCAAGCAGAATTGGTTTGAGAACAAAGCTTTCTGCACTGCAATCAAAAAATGTTTTATTGCAAGTAAAATAAATTTGTGATTAAAATGTATTAATGTTAATCCCACACTTTTGCTTGCAAATACAACATTTTTTTTGCGAATTGAAATGTTGTGCTTGCTGTTGAGATGAATATCATGGGCGGGACCTACGCTAAAAGATGTAAGTCTCAGTCGTAATGACAGCTCGGCAACATCCAGAACGGAAGTTATATGTAAACAATAAAAATGAAACAATTTTTCATTGCATTGTGGAAAGTTTTGTTCTCAAACCTACAGTATTCTGTTTGATTGCATAGTAAAGAAACAAAAGTAACGCCATAGATGTCTGGATAGTTGAACTGATGGAGGGGACAGACTTTCTAGCCACACTTGAAATTGACCAATATTTGTCAAGCGGCTGGTGGTAATTTCTCACCCCAACGTTAACAGTTTTGCCAGAAAGTGATTTGCAGAAATCAAGTGGGAAAGAAAAAACGAAAATTCAAGCAAGGAAGTTAAAAAAAAAACAGTATCTTATTTTGTGTATGCATGTTTGTGTGTGTGCTGGAGGGCATTAGGCACAGATATATATTTTTTCATTTCATTGCCTCACTTAATCTGATTCGTTTGGTGTGGACAGGCATGGACGTGGAGACCAGGCTTGGCTTTGAATGGACTCCTCTAATGTGTGCCGTCAGTGTGGCTAATTATGACCTGGCTAAACTGCTGCTGGACAGAGGGGCCAGTGCCAACTTCAGCAAAGGTCAGACCAATACGGATCACTGTGTTTGACGGGGAGGGGAGTTATCTTCTCTAACCAGCCCTCATTCTCACTTGGCTCATGGAGAAAATCTTGAAAAATTACACCTGGAAATCCTGAGATTAAAAATGACTTCCTCCAGAAACGGTACTTCTAGACGGTTGGCTTTTGTTTAAGTAAAGACAAGATCTCCATTGCTTTTATTTGTTGGCTTACTTTGTAGTTTAATGGCTTCCCACACTACTTCCAGGCTTTTCTTGATACTTTCCCCAAACACAATGTCTTGTAAGCATTTAAGGAAATTCTTGTATTACTTGTACATTTGATACTTGAACAATACTTCTCTATATTATAATGTATTGGCTGTGAAAATACAGTGTTTACAGTAAATCTGTAAGGCTGTCTTAATAGCTGCATGTGTAACTCAACTTGGCTCACAGGAAAGGCACCATATATCACTACAAAAGTAAATAGACTGCACAGAAGTGACTCAAACTCATTTTATTTTGGATTGTTGGTTGATATCATGATATATGTGTAGACTTCACTGATCTCTCTGTAATCTCCCTCACCCACCACTTTTCAGTGCAGATAGTTTGATTAGCCAACACCATTACATCGGTGCCCTCCAGGTCTGGATATCAAACAGCCATACTTAATTCTCCTGACGGTCCCTGTTGCGTTTGTCTCGAGCTATCCTTCCCTGCGGCACCTTTTTTCAATTTCCTCACCTGCTACAGCCAAAGACCAGGGGACCAATCGGTCCTTTGCACCAATACGCTTCATCTGACATTACTTAATGGCGATGACGCCAAAGAAGAACTCTTGCAGAAACACACGGCTGATCCTTTGAGTTGTTTTCAGTTCATGCACACTGCACCGTCATCCCAAAGCAAGAGAAATTGAAGGCATCTGTTGGCTCGAGGTCAGACCGGGTAAAATAAGCATGGGGGAAGAACTCTTCCATGTTAAGAAGTCTGCAGTTATATACACATACAACCATGAATCCTGTAGGGAAAATGCAGTTACAGATCCCTGAAAACTTTGAATGTTTTGTCGTTGGAGAAGAGTTCGTTCAGTAATGCACAACGTTTAATCTGTAGAGGGCTGACAACAAGAACAAGTTTGATTTGATCAATGGTCACTCTGCGGTCAAAGGAATATTGTCAGGAAACTGTAATTCAGATTTTTTTTAATTCTGATGTTGTTAATATTGCAATTGAAGCTCATTCTACTGTTACAGTTACTGTCTGTTCAAATCAGCAGTGACAACAAGAGAGTAAATGGCTGGTAGTCTGGAGAAGTAGTGTCACTGATTCTATAACCGGAGATTGTTGGGCAGAAGGCTTGCTGCGGTAGTCGGTGTTACCGCTCTTAAATGGTAGTCGGGCACACACCGATTACATTACGTACCCACCGCCCCCACCGTTGTCTTGCTTTTTTTTACAGGACTAAAACCCATTTAGTTTATTTTTGCGCATCAGTTCCGTTTTATTAATAGATAGTCGGATGACGGACGCTACAAACTGGCAGTAAAGTGAAGACTCTTAACTTGTCTAATATAAGTTTTAGTTTAGTAACGTTTAGATAACAGTGGTGAAAGTAAACTTCTGATCAATTAAGTCTCTTTATCTGCATTCCTGTCACTATTCCTGCCGTAGTTACAATGCGTTATTTGAAACCGCTGCATTTTTAATTTCCCCGGGGATCCACCAGAAAAAGCCTCCTGTAGCCCCTGGACGTCCCTAGACCCAAGTTTGGAACCACAGCACCGGTCATGCTGTTGATATCTGATGTCAACTAATTCTCAGTACAGAATGTCGTTAAACTGCATGTGACTGATTTCACATGGTCTCGGCATCTGCTGCTTGGGGCAGGTGAAGGAAATAATTAAACAGAGGGATGACGTGCGGTCACATCCTGATGGCGTCTGTCAAAGCAGCGAGGCCGAGCGAAGGAATGCACGAATGATTGATAACGGTCACCGTGCTGCTGTCATAACCCCCCACCAATTCTCAGGCCACAGATTTATTTACTCCAGTTCTCTGTAGACGCAAACCAGGCAGTCTGGTTTACAACCACAAACACACACATAGTATAAACACACACACACACTTGCACATAGAGCCAAACATGCACAGCCACAAAGACACAGGAACCCACATGCAGATGTAGAGGCCCAGGTATGCATGCACACAGACACACACACAGGAAAACACACAAACACACACTTAGATACTGTGATACACACAGGTTGACGATTCGGCGGAACAAAACAGGAATTGAGTGCATTGCCATGGGTCTCAGACCGGCCTTATCAGGATAAGATAAGGAAACAACTCCTGAAGTCACCCGGTCCCATAAAGGACGCCACAGTTCCTGATGCCAGATAAACCGCTATCCATCTCCATCACTGGGTCATCGCCCATCGCCATCGTCTTTTCCTTATTACAGCATGATGTATGACTTCATTGTGATGGGAAAAAAAGTACTCCTCTTTCCTCCCATTAAGGATATGCTAAATAGTAGGGCTAAACATTTTAGCTTTAAAAACAGCTCATAAAGTCATGACCCAAGTCACTAAGACTGAACACAAACCTTCAAGATAAAAGAGTGGCTACTGCTGACAATCTTTTTGACATCAAACTCTTAAAAATGTATCTTGTACTGTAACCTGTAATCACATACTGCCTCTGCTACATGGCCGCTGCTAAACGTAAGCTTTGCAGCACTCAACATTTTTTTTATTATCTGACATCTGTTTGTAGAAGACGTACAAGCTACATTCAAACATAAAAATATCCTTTTTCAACCTCACATTGTCTGACTCTTCATAAAGATTCTTATAGATTCTTACCAGCTACAAAAATAGCTGCCCTCTTGGCCATTACCGGACGTATAACTGCACCATCAAAAGGATGAGGATGCGTCAGCCAGAATAAACAATAACGTAACTTCCACATACAGGTGGATTTGGATGGCAGCCGCAATGTCTGTGTCTGTAGTTATTCCTGTCCAAGGGCCAAACTGTTCTTCTTACTTTAAAACTCTTCATAGCATCTTGAGTTGGTGCTGGCTTGTTGGCTTTTTGTGAAGCATTTTTAAATGGATTTTCTTTTATAGTCGGTGCTAAGCTAAATGTTTGTTTAAATAAAATGTAATCTTAAAATTGTGATGATGCATTTCCACACTAATGCGTTCTTGTCCACAGATCATTGGACGGTGCTCATGGCCAGCTGCACAGCATCTGCCAGTGAAGACAAAATTGCTCGCTGTGTGGAGATCCTGCTATCCAGAAATGCTGATCCCAACATGGTGGACAGGTGAGGGAGGAAGAGGGGGGGGGGGGGGGGTTACAGATATGTTTCACGTCAAAATGTTTATAGGATTTTCAGCCCAGTGCGCACTATCACACCCCTATTGATGTAGGCCAAATAACAGAACAGGGGAGGAAAAAAGAACAGAGGCGCTAGATCAAATTTCCTTTGATGGTTCTCGTTATGTTTAGCTGCCATGTGGTAGCATTATGCACCGCAGCGCTCCATACAGTGTGTGTATATTTGGGTGTTTTGTTTGGAATGTCCTGTTATGGCATGTGCATGTACAGACGGGTATCAGACAGGCAGACAAACAAACACAGGGGGGGCGGGCAGCAGGATTTTAGAAGCTTTTTTACAAGCTTGGATGCAATCCAGTAAGCATGGTTTTGGTAATTTGTAGGTCAAAAGCGAACCAGGTGTCTAGGTTACAGAGCCAGGCAAAATTTTGTTCAAATTCCTTAGGCATACATTAGGGCTATCAAAGTTAACGCGTAAATTTGTTTTAATGCCACTAATTTCTCTAATGCATTAACGCAATTTAAGATTTTTAGGTTGTAGCGGGCTCAGTTTAAAAGCTAGAGTGAAGATACTGGTGTCATATGAAACTAGAAAACCTAATGAATCCATTGGCCAACCATAATTTATGCAGTTTTGGGGCAAGTCATAGTCAATTCAGCACACTGACACACTGACAGCTGTTGTTGCCTGTTGGGCTGCAGTTTGCCATGTTATGATTTGAGCATACCAAACACTGGCTCTAGAGAGGGACATTCACGTTTTCACGTTGGCCACCGTAGTTCTCCCACACGCTTCGCACACAGGAGAAATTTCAGTTGGTTGCAATCTGCAACCTCACCGCTAGATGCTGCCAGATCCTACACACAGCACCTTTAACCGGTGGGAAAATGTCCTCACCGTAGCATCGCTATAGTTAGGTTACCTAACCTAGAGGTTTTTATCAAATATTATTTCACTATATAAATTGGGACTTGCAAGTTTAGGATCCATGAGCCGTTGCAGCCAGCGATTTTATAAAATCTGTTTCCCTGCTCCGGTGAGGAACATGAAAAATTCCATCTCGTGGAAAAGAATGAAAGGAGGTCACTCTTGAAGCACTTTTACTGTTACCATCTGTGGATTTTTACCGTATCAAAGGGAGGATGCAGCCCCCCAGTGGCTTTCTTGTTTAGCTTCCCCTAATCCCCTGCCACTCTGTCACTGCCAGTGTGCCATTACATGCACGCCACACGGCCTGAAATGACACGAATGGACACGCTGTAGCGTTGGGAAATTGATCGGTTCCTTCCCAGACAAAATATTTGAAGCAAGGTAACAAGACGCAGGAGGATGCAGATGAGGGGAGGCGGTGAGGAGGAGGGGCCAACAGCCCCTAAACATCAAGAGCAAAAGAGGAATATGAGGTTCATGTGGGTGCAGAGGATAAACCTCCTCCTCCTCCTCATCGCCTCTTACGTCTGAATATCAAACCAGTGATCAACACCAGCTGCTCATCCCTCCGTTGTAGTGTAAACAGGCATTCTCTGTCATCTCTCAAAGTCCTGCAGGAGCACGATGTGGGGTCCATTGCCTCCATGTGTCCCATTTTTTTCACCTTCACTGAACTGATGTGTGTCGACCATAGTTGCATTGTGCGCATACAATAGATGAATGTGTGTGTGGTTGTTCCAAGACGTTTGCGTGGCTTTTATACTACTACAGAATACATTTATATTACTTTTCCTCTCAGCTTCAAAGTTGACTTCCAACAGGAGTTGGATCAACCAATCCTACTGGATACTGCATGGTGCGTTGCTGAGATTTGGGAGGCGTTTGTGAATCTCTGCAACATGTGCTTACTAGCAAGCTCATCTGGATGGCTGGGGCAAAACGCCACTTCAGTTGCCAACATGCACACGCATAGTTTTGATGTCGTCGGCTGTAAAAGGTTCTATAGTTCTACTAATTTTGGCAACAGCATCCATGTGCGAAATAGCCACTGTGCTATTCATTAGGCAACAATGATTAGGTAGATTATCATTTATTGTATATTATATTGGACATTAGTTAGTAGTTGTAGAAAAGTTGTCACTGCACAAGAAAAAACAAGATCATCACCAGCATGGAACCAGCCGGTAACATGCTGTCCATGCAAACTTTGCTCATTATTATTATTTTGTCACTCAAGCCTGCACATAAATGTAGTCATTGTGAATTTCATAGGATTCACTTTGTGGAAGCCATTTTTAGATGGAGGGAGACGGGCGCCGGTCTGTATGAGTGCTGCAGAGCCGGTTGAGGATCGGAAAAGGTTCACTTTGGGGGCATCACAGGACCAGGCGTTATCAATCCACTTGACGAGGGTGGCTTCAACCACAGCTGCTGCCCGTATGTGCATTTGTTTTTCATTCAGAAAATGACTTTATGTTTCCCGTCATAATATCAATGTGCACGCAGCATCAGCCTCAGGTATCCAGCCGGAAAGCAGACGGTCTGCGAGGCAAAGTACCAAGAGAGTAAAGTAAAAATCAAAACAACAATTAAATCAATGTTAGGCTAACATAGTTTTGAAATGTTTTGTTGTCATGTATGAAAAGACCTAAAATGAACACTGTAAGCAGACTACTTGAGTACTATAAGCAAATTATTTGAACTGCATTTTTATAGGAATGATTCTGTCCCAAGCTTTTTGATCCATATAAGCGGTTGATCACTGTAACCACGATCACTATAAACGGTTTCCACTGTAGTGTGTTTGCCTTGTCACTGTGAGTCAGGTGTTTCTGGAAGTCGTTCCTCTTGCTGTCCTGACGCCATGAATGGTGTTTACTCTGAATTGTCTGCCTATCGATCAGCTATCAGTCTGTTTGGGAACTGGCCATATCTCACCGTCTGAAGGACACACGCACGCACGCGCACACACACACACACGCACGCACGCACGCACTGAAACAGTATGTGAGTGACCTTGGTACAGCAGAACACCACCGTTGGGAAAATGCAGTAGTGCAGGAAGTGAAAGCATAAATTACACTACCTATCCCGTTCTCCTGGGTCAAAGAGGAACTGACTCATTAGTGGACGCAGTCGAACGTGAATAAAGAAATTGTTATACACGTCATAACCATCGGTCCGTTTGTTTGAGTTCACGTAGAACATTAACCTCGGATGTCTTGTAATTTATTAAAGGATGATGTAGCTGTTCGTAGATGGTGTTTAGATCACTCTGATGTTACGCACAGATTCACACCTGTTTGACAAACATCACCTCTATCTAGGAGCATTTTCAGTTCAAGATAATTTATTGGTACAAAAGTCAACACTTCTGTTGCCAACACATTAACACAGACACACCAATACATCTCAAACTCAGAGTGACAAAGCAAAAGAAATGTGTGAATTATGGATTGTCCCTTTATATGCCTCCTCTTCCCTCATGCTGTGTTGCTCTCTCACACACATAAACAGTTTCCTGTTAAAGCATTAAGTGAGGTGATGAATTGCCCCCGGACTTTCCCACCCCTCTCTACAGGAGATGAGTGTATTTTTCTCACCCGCTGTGTTTGAGTCAGAGGCGATAAGATACAGAAGAACTGTAGTAGAGCTTATTTATATACGGCCCTTGTTCAGATGGAAGCAAACACATGAAAGCAACAGAGGAATGACTATTGGTAAGGAAGGTCAAAGTTGTTAAAGCCGGGTCTTTAACAATTGTTGGCTGTTGAAGGATGTGTTAAACATTTGTGTGTGTTTGTACCCACTACATTAGATCACCCTGCCTTTGTCTTTATTGTTGTGCTTGAAGGAATAGTCCAATGAACATGAATTTTATAAGATGTTCTGCCTCTGTAGACTTGAAACATGGCCTTGAAGTTTTGAAGTTTGTAGCTTGCTCTTTCACAGATGACCGCAGAGATCCAGAGTCAAGGCAGAAAAAAACAATTAAAATGGCAATAGAAACTTTTCAAAGTACTCCTGCAGCATAATCCCACCTCTTCAGTATGTTCCAAACAATTATTGCTTTGCGAATAAATAGCTAAATTCAGTATTCAAATACGTCAGTGTTTTCTTTTATTTATATATTTTTTATATATAAACCGGAAAAAAAAAGTTCGGAAATTTGTGTTTGGTCGATTATTTCTGTTGTTACTATACTAATGGTCATTGTATTCTACATCGTTGGAAAGCCTGTTTATTTACCTTCACATTGATGTCCAACTTGTAAGGATCATGCATTTGTGGGATGAGCAGCACAGCTGATTACGTGAGTAGCGCCCAAGAAAAATTTGCCAAAATGCTCTGCCAATGGTAAACAGTGTATTCTCCTGTTGGCATTGACTCTTGTTTTGAGTTGTTTGGTGGATTGGATGATTGAACTCTCTATCAGTAATAAGGAACAAACAAGACACATTGGTTATTTTACACTTTATTCATTTAATACACCGTCAGGCGCCTCAGTAGCGAGTGGAAGATCCATACGCAGCCACAACAGCATGCATTAATAATGTATAAATCCCAAAATAGCCCATGAAATAAGGAATAAGTCCACAACATTATTCATATTCAACATTGGTTATTATTAGTTATTCTCAGACGAATATGGCTGTTTGTTGTATGTAGAGGTGTGTGTGTGTGTTCAGTAGTGCGGCAGCGGCACTGAAACAGGGGAGATGAATACAGACAGACAGAAGAACATATCAGCCGCGAAGTTTTGAATACCTTCGAATATTTCTCACTGAAGCTTCGAAGCCCAAAAAAAAAAATGGTATTCAGGACAGCTTTAAATATTAGTCCCGTGCAGATCGGCATCTCTGTGATTTGGGCCTGTATTTCTTTCTTTCTTTTTTCCCTAGGTTTTTAGTTTTCTCCCCTCTTTCTGCATCTTTCCTGGTTGAGAATTATGGAGACTGCGTTGGCAATAAATGAAAGGTTTAACAGCATTTTGGGTGCAAATTCAGGAGGCTCATCTCGCTACACAGCATGGAGACTAGGGTGGTGTATTGGCAAGAATCTGGCGATACGATATGCATCATGATACAATATTTTGCGATACATTGTGACGCTGTAAGAAAGGCGATATATTATATAATCTTAGGAAAACTGTCATAGTATAAAGAACACACCAGTAGAGAAAGTTTTTGTTTTTTTTTTTCAAATCCGGGATGATGTCGGTATATTTGAGTAAAATACAGACTTCGCTCATACCACATGAAACACATTCTCCTGTTAATACTAGTCTTGTGCAAATAATAGGGCTAGGAACTAACTATTTTTATAATTAGATATAGTGATCAGAAAATGGATAAAAATTCCCTGAAGCTCAAATTGATGTCATCACACTGCTTGTTTTGTCCAAACAACAGTCCAAAACCCAAAGATATTCAGTTTACTATGAGATAAGACAAAGAAAAGCAACAACTGGACAAGCTAAAAACAGAAGATGATTTAGGGCTGCAACTAACGATTAGTTTCATTGTCGATTAATCTGACGATTATTTTCTTGATTAGTTGTTTGGTTTATAAAATGACAGAAAATGGTGAATTATGTCGATCAGTGTTTCCCAAAGCCCAAGATGACGTCCTCAAATGTCTTGTTTTGTCTACAACTAAAAGATATCCCTTTTACTGCTATAGAGGAATAGAGAAACCAGGAAATATTCACATTTAAGAAGCTGGTATCAGAGAATTTTTACTTTTTCTTTTCTTAAAAAAGGACTTAAACCGATAAATCGATTATCAAAATAGTTGATAAACTAATCGATTAATCGTTGCGGCTACAGAATGATTGTCATTTTGCTTAATCGTTGCGGCTACAGAATGATTGTCATTTTGCTTAAAAAATTACTTAAACAATCATTAAATTATCAAAATAGTCGATTACTTTTTCCTCAATCAACTACTTGATTAATCAACAAATTGTTTAAGCTCCACTTGAACCTTTTAGAGCAACATTTCAAGCCGACAGATGTTATTAGAAACTCAAAATTTAATTTATTTTTGTGATTATTCTTTGAAGTTGTGATTCTATATATTGTGGCTTGTCAGAGTTGAAACAGTGAATTAAAGTGAATTGTTACTTGCCTATAATGTGGTTTGTGCTGCCCCCTGCTGGTTTCTCTGTACCTTCATCATCACTCCTGTTCAGTCATGTCTCCATTTCCTTTGTCTTTTTCTTAATTTCCTTCGTTGTCTTTTATCTTCATCGCCTCTCTTTGCTTTCTTGTCCCTTCTCCTTTTAAGGTCTCAAATGACCTGCCTGATGCTGGCAGCCAGGGACGGCTACAGTAAGGTCATCAACCTGCTGGTCTCACATGGAGCGGACATCAATGTCAAGGATGGAAATGGATACACGGTGCGTCACAGTTTTTATTGCCATAGCAGGTCCCTTCAGATCACAGTGTAGCTCTGAAGTGAAAAAGAAATAATTTGTCTGATTCATTTCATGACAAAAACACTTTTTTATACATTTATACTTTGTGTATGATAAGTTATACTAATATTTTCTGTCAGGCTTTGTCTGTAGCGGTGCAGTATGTCAAAGAGGAGGCGGTGCTGAAGCTCCTCCAGCTGGGAGCGGACAAAACATTAAAGAATAAGGCTGGGAAGACCGCTGCCGACCTGGCTGTGGTCTTCAAACACGCACAGGTACATGAAGTTCTTTTATTAGGCATTTCAGTTACTAGATATCTGCAATTTGGTATTTTCCATTACATTTATTCAATAAAAAGTGAATTATAATCTTGTTAATGTCTAGTTATCACAGGGAAATAATAATAAAGCTCGAGCAATGATCAATGAGTCTTTTACTTTAAGTAGTTGTGCTGTCTTGGTTTTATATTTCCTCTGCTAAATCACGTAACGACAGTGTCTGTTCACAGATAGGTAGGATTCTGGCCTCTTCGTCCCATATCTCAACTGTCCAGACCTTCAGCTCCATGGAGGAGACCCTCTCAAAGTTCTTCAAGACCAACTCTGAGCCACCACCTTCCAAGGAAAGGTAAGACGACCTGAGACTTACATTCAGCGTCTTCAGGGCTGCGTGTTTGACATAGAACTCGCTCAATACTATCTCACACTACTACTGTATTTTTAATTCTTCTTTTAGGTTTTATTAGAGCTGGACTCAAATATTCAACTATTCGATTATTCGCTCGCTGTTTAGGTCTTTTTTCTTTTTTCTTTTTTACCCCTTGGGATTACATGCATAAAACATACCAAACCTTTTTAAAAATAATAATAATACAAACAACACCTACTGTAGGATAACAGAATCCCTAAAAATGATTGCCTTTAATTAAACCGAAAGATACATGTTATGCCGTCCATCTCAGCCGACAACAGAGAAATGTCTGGCTGAGTCCTTCCCCTGATATAAATATTATATGGTATCATATTTTTGATATAAGAGGATGTTACGCAGAGCCTTGTCATCATATTTAGGGGATATCGTCAGTCATTTTTTGTAAAATACAGACGTCGCTTATCCTGTGCGAATGTGGCGCCCCAAACAGACATGGGGGGAGTAATTTCTAAATCACATGACATCCCCTTGTAATACTAGTCTCGTGCGAATTGGGCTTAAGAGAGGAAAGAGCTCAACTGTGGATCTATGCAAAATTAATGTAAAGTAGAGCAGCAGGTAAAGACAACATGTACTCAGAACTAAAACTCCTCTGCATAAATACAGATCATCTTTTTTTATGAAGATTATCTTGAGAGTAAATTGTAAAGCATCGCTTCTGCTCTACACCACATCTGCTCCTCCGTTGTCATCCCACCAGTCACTGCAGCCTTGTGTGTGTTTGTCGCCCCCTGTTGGATTTTCTGTGAACCAGCGCCTGTGCAGCAGGTGTTGTTGAACCATTGTTCAACCAGACATAAACAACAATAAACCTCCTGCATGAGTGTTTAGTCCGTTCAGGCACAGCGGGGCAATTATCATCAGCCAACAGCATTGTAGTCGAGCACGTCTGGCATCAGGAATCACAGCCTGTAAGCATTTTAGCGGTCTTTCTCTCATGCACAATGTAGGAGAAGAGAGGCTCGTACGTAAAACTCGTCATGTCAACTGGAGCTGCGCGTACACTGCGGTTGCTCTGATGTGTCTGAACTCAATGACACTTTGGTTGCACCCACTTGAGGAGAAAGAGATGTTTCCTTTTGTCCAAGTTGAACTCTCTGCCCTTCAGTGTAACCAAGCTTGATGACCTTGAGCTTCTCCTACACGGCCTCGATCTTGGCTACCTCACTGACATCATGACTGTAAGTACCGTTTGCATGCTGGAATAAAATTTGGATGTATTTTTTTTTTTTATCAAATGTGTATATTTGGGTACACATTTTTTCTTTTTTCCAATGTGAGAGATCTCTGTTCTCTCATCTCACTGATGCCAAGATGGTGAGCAGAGATAACACACTGCTGTCACACTCAGTACAATACAGTATTATATCTATGGGTGAGATACAGTGATCCCACATGTGTTGAGCACAGCTGCATTATTGGCAGAATGACATGTACATGCTTTGGAACATGTCATGAGATGAGTAGTTTACATATTTTACTCGGTGCTTCATAATGGATCTAGTGTGCCGGACTGGCTTGGCTCAAGTTTTCGGTGGATACCTATCTGATATATGAGGACTGGGTTTGATGGGTGCAGGTAGATTGTTGCCTCATGCAGGTGCATCTGTTTCAGCTGCAGAAGTTTTGATTCGGTAAATGCTGAGTGATGTTTTTTTCTCTCTTTCTTACTCACATACACACACATGCACAGGAGAATGACATCACCTGGAGCTACCTGTTGACCATGGAGAAGGAGGACCTGGAGAAGGTAGAGGATCACTGTAACATCTGTTTGTCTGTCAGCTCTGTTGCTCACTGCCAGCCTTCAGGGTGACCCAGAAAGAGACGAGGTTAGCCGCTGATGAGTTCAGAAGAAGGAAGGTGGTGAGAGATTAAACTGATACTCTGTGTCGTTGGCAGTGTATTCTAGGGTCATTTTTTTGATTTCTGTAAACTTGGATTGACCTCAAATCTGTCAAAAGCTTTAACTAAATGTAAAATGTGTGTCTGGTGATCCACATTTGGGTTATTGCAGGTCTCCAGACTAACTATTTACGTTGGTTACACTGGTGCCCTGAAACTTTTCATTTAGGTGCACCCAAAATGTTCTACCATGCCTTTTGGTGCCGCAATAATTCCCATACACATAATTGTATTAATTTCTTAACACATTATGTAAATTATTGTTAACAGGAATAAAGGTGCAGATACATGTTTTTGAGTCAAACAAAAAATGCCCTTGGTTTGTAAAGGCCTTAAGAGAAGCATAATATGTGCATGGCAAGAGAGTGATGGTGGATGCGCTCAGAGCAGATAAACAGAGAAGAAATTAGCAGTAAAGTTGTCTTGTGTTATTAAATGCACAGTGTCAACACACACTTTTTGCCCTCTCTACTTCTGAAATGAATCCGGCGCTTCTGTTCAGGATTAGGCATCTTACCTGGGACCGGGGAGACAGTCGGTTAAGCTGTGCTCCGCCTGACCGTTCGGCAGGTGTAACGGGCACTGCAGCATTTTTCTTGACAAAAAAAAAAATCAATAGTTCTCTTAATTTTGAATTACTGGTATGTTTTATGGTTGTGATGTTGTGAGGAGTACAGGGCACGTATTTCACACATACACACACAGAGTTAGACCGGCTAAATGTCAGGCGCTCCAGTGTGACCAATAAAAACGTTTAGTCACGCTCGACAGATATTTGGTAAAACTCTGGAGCCCTAGGTTAATATTATAAAGGCATGATCCATTTATAAAAGACTGATGGAGCTTAATGTTAAATTCCAGTCCAGTAGTTTGTCAACAAAATTACATCTCTACATTAAGACATTTTCATTTGATATAGTGGTGCAGTGACAAAAATGTGTTGGGTTTAACCTGAAACTCAATAAGGTATGATATACTGTAGCTTCCTGGAGCAAGCAGTTGAAGAATACAGGTATATGTGTCATAATCATACAGTATGCTGATTTTTCTGAAAGTATAACAAGAGAAGAGGTTTGAATCAACAGAAAAGACAAATATTTTTTTTCCCATTTGTCAGGTTGGTATTACAGACCCGGGGGTCCAGCAGAAGGTGCTGAGTGCCGTGCAGCAGATGCACCTGGACAAAGTGGACTTGGACACACTCAGCCTTCCGGGACCCGCAGACAGTGGGTACGGTACCACATCTTAATGCCCAGCAGGGCTGTGGCAATCAACAGAGCTCCCAGTTTGGAGAAGCAGACAGGAGTACCGGCACAGCTAAGCGATGTACTGCTGTGTGGATGCCATGTTAGTTCAGATCTGAAAGTCACACAATAAGACAAACAAACTAACCGATCGACGCAGCGGTAGACCAGCAACTCCTGTGTTCTGCAAGGTAAAATTACTGTTTTTGTGAATGTAGTCTGGTGGCTTTGAAGAGAGCGATATAACGGCTTCAGTTCCACGTCGGAAAGGGCTGTCTGACGGCAAAGTAAATCGGTAAAATTAATCTAAATATAGCATATACTTAAACAGGTTTTCTTTTTAGGTGGCTAAAAAAATGTTTTTCTGCTGCTCCTGTCCACAGCCGCTTTACCTCGCCGTTAGACAGCCCTTTCCGACGGGGAAGTGAAGATGTTATATTGCTCTCTTCAAAGTCACCAGACTCCATTCACAAAGTAATTTTACCTCGGAGAACACGGGAGTATACATACTACTCCACTTCAGAAAATCCATACTAACCCTTTCAGTTATTTGACTCAGCTAGTGCTAGGGTTCACATTATTCATAACCTTATTATATGCTTCATGATTAGCTTAACGTTACTTTGGTAACCTGTCACTCCTGTTTGCTAACGGCTGAGTGAGTGTTTCCACTGAAAAAAACCCGTAAAAGAACGCAGATGGACCCGCCCTTTAAGGACTGAAGACCTTCAGAAGGCTCTCAGAGCGTTAATGTTAGTTTGGGCATTACTTTACTTTTCAGTAAGGCAGTATTATGAGATTAGAATGACTAATGACTGATACTAATCTTATCGGAGGCTTCATTCGCTGCACTATCTACAGTACAGTCCAAACATCACAAAAAATCATTGTAGATTGTGGTGTCTCACAGACAATTTGTCAAAAGGTGTTTGAGAGTCTTTACAGTATTTGAAAATCTCTGTTTCAGTCTGCTAGAAATGTCTGATAAGCAGTCGTTTGCAAAGAAAAGTATTCCACAAACACTCAAAAACAAAGTTGACTATAGTAGCAAAAATTTAAACACTTGTCAGCCACACACTTTAAACCCTCCCCCACATCTAGCCCTCCTCCATCTCCCCGTAATGCTCCGTCTGTCCTCCTCCACTGGAAGTCGTCCATCAGAACCCATGAGCATCTCACTGTCCCTGCTCCGTAGCCCCCTCTCCCCCCTCTCTGTAGCTGAGCCCCGATCCGGGCCCTAATGGTTTAAGCGAAGCTGTAATGATTTGTAAGGTGAGAGGCGATGGGAGGTTGCAATGAGCAAAGGAGAGCCAGTGGCAGGGACCAAACAAAGCCATCGCACCACACCCCATCACTTCATGAATCCTCAGCAGAGCTGGGCTCGCTAGCTGCACCCGCCCTCGCCTGCCGGATGAGAGACAGTCCAATAGAGAGAGCGGAAGGTTAATGAGAGGGATAGATGGCGTCATCGGGACCTCCTCAAGAGCTCCTTCAGGATCCTTATTTCACATTTGAACATGGAAAACAGTAGAAAATTAGTCTTAGAAACATTTTCTTGACATGTCAGGGACCTGCGGAAAAAAATAGGCATCTGTCCATTCATTGTTAAAATGCCACTTTGCAGCATTTTTTCTGAATCTCTGGGCAGGTTGGGTGGTAATTCTAATGTGCCATAGCCAAAGGCTCCATTGCGCAGACAGCTGCTTGTCAGTGCAGAAACCCAAGAGCTTGATGGTGAAGCTAAAGCAAAAGACTTTCCGGGTTGGTTATCCAAGGGGACTTCTGAATCAACAGACAAAAGGATTGCAGCTTTGCAAGGTTGCAAAAGCAGAAACCTGGGTGGTGGAAGAGTTTGGGGAGTTTGGTCATGAAGAACGACTTCTGGTTGATCTAAAAAACATTCTGGCAATCCATCAGAGAAGTCAGGAAAGGGAGACAGTGCCTTAACTGGGGGTATTGTGGGCAGTGGAAGGAGCACCATTAGGAGCACCTGAATCCAAATGACAGGCTACATGTGGCAGAGCCAGTAGTCAGAGGCTCAGAGGATGCTTTGCCCATCTCTCATTGACTAAACCTCAAGGCAGTTTGCTTTGTTTCTGTAATGTTGCTCTTCTGGCTTCATTGGACTGTGACTTCGAGTATACGTGTACGTAATATGGGGACTTGTAGCGGAGTGTGAAGTGGTTTGGATGAGTCGGCACCTCTAAGGCCATGGAGTTATTCTGACTGAGACAAGATAGGTTGAGATAGGCCTAGCGCTAGAACGTACCACACACTGCCACCTCCAAAGGAAGTTGAAGAAGTGACTTGACTGAAATATCGCTGGTCTGAATCTGCCAGAGAAAATGTGTCCAATGAAAGTAAATGTGCATCACTTCTCCTCTCAGCAGCTACCATTGAGCAAGGCACTTGCTGCTGGGAAAGAGCAGGTATTTCTCTGGATAATTAACAGCAAAGTGGCACATCTTCTATCAGCATTCTCACATATAACATAACATCTTTTGCATCTACAATCCCCTCAACAATCTTCCCACCAGGGGCCCATCATCACTCTCTGCTGCCTAGATAAACTAACAGCAGGGAGAAGGGAGGTGAGGGTGCAGCTCAGGCTGACTGACAGTGTTTACTCGCCCCTCTGACAGAGTGTGAGGAGGGCCGGGACGGCTGGCTGCCCAGTCCCTTCACCAAGGGAAATGTACCATTAAGATAAGAGCTATCAATATCCCACAGGACCAGGGGATGGGAAGAGAGGTTGATGAATATAAATAACTATCATTTAGGGTGGATGTTTTCAGGGAGGGATGACAGCATGGGGAGGAGGTGGGGAGAGGGCTTGGCCACCTGCTCAGCTTTCTATAGTGTGGTGAGGTGGTCTCTAGGAAAATGCATGGAGAATGTTAACACCAAGTTTGGTCCAAACTATCAATCTGTCTGCCCTGTCATTGTCGGGCATCTTCAGCAGGCTTTGCCTTGTTTTTTTTATGTGGACATCTTCTTAGCGCTAACTAAAAGAGGGTAAACCTACTGACCTCAGCTTTAAAGCTCCAACAGTATTATCTGTATGCCTGAAACAGCTTATCTGACTTATGACGAGCAATGCGTCGCATTCATGTGCCTCGTCACCTTTAGTCAGTTAAGTAAATTACTGTGTATTCTGCAGACTGAGATTGGGCATTTCGAAGCACAATTTGATAAACTGTAATTACTGAAGTTGCAGTTGAATTCAAGCATTCATGAGAAAGTTTGTAACGCGGCAGACATGTTGAGATCAGTTGAGGAAATAACCGCCCGCCAGCCAGAGCAAACTCTCATTTTACAGCTAAACCGTACACTACAAAATGTTTCTGAAAATATTTGAGGTGAGAAATAGGCATTACAGTAACAGAATATTGATTCATATTTGATCAGCGCTGACTAGTTTGACCGTTTGATCGGAGTTCGCAAGTGATTGACAGCTGCCTCCGTTCAATGAACAGCCAATAGGAACGCTCTCTCTCTGAAATGACCTGTGATTGGCCAAAGTCTCTCGTCACAGGCTAGATTTTTTTGAAAGCCTGAAAACAGAGCCATGAGGAGGTGCAGAAGTCTAGTTGTCTCTCAGAACACATTACCCCAGAACGGGCTGCCTGCTTGGGCCAGAGTCGATAACGTTACTCGCTCCGGAGTTATCCCCCGTCACTCCAATCAGCCGCCGGAGCTGCAGCATTTATTTCTGCACAAACTGCAACTGTCCACTTGATATTCTCAAAATTAAACTAACTCGGTCTTCTCCTCCACTAGCTCACTTGTTCGCTCACATCACACACATTTGCCACCGCTCTCTCTCTCTCTTGCGTCGCCACTCACTTCCCACATACACACTCACTCTACACACTGGCTCTGCTATTCTCAAAATGACCTACGCTACTCTTACAACAGCTCTGGAGAGGGCCATTCGCGTTTTCACGTTGGCAACCGTAATTGTTCTACATGCTTGGCACTCGCAATCTGCAACCTCACCGCTAGATGCCGCCAGATGTTACACACTGGTCCTTTAACAAACATTTTGTGCTGCAACTAATGATAATATCCATTGTCATTCAATCTGTGTTTTTTATGATTAATCTGTCAGTGGTTTAGTATTAAGATGTCAGGAAATTGTGAAAAATACCCACCACTAGTTCTCAGAGCCCAAGGTGACACCTTCAAATGAATTGTTTTGCCCAAACCATCAGTCTTAAAACCCAGAGCTGCTCAGTTTACAGTGATATAAATCATAAAAAGCTGCAAATCTTTTCATTTGAAAAGCTGAAACCAGAAAAGGTTTGGCTTTTTTTCCCCTTAAAATGCTTTAAATGATTAATCAATTATCAAAATGGTTGATTCATTTTCTGTTGAGCAGCTAAGCGATTAATCGGCAACACTACATAAATGCACATGTACATAGAGTATATGATGATACAGGAAAATTGTAGGCGTGCAAATATTTTCTTAAAAACATATATATAAATGTATTTAATTTGTTCTTGTATGTTTTAATCGGACCTTCTCTAAGTTGCTGATATTTTGCAGGAGTGAGGATCTGCATAACTTCCTGTTAAGTGTGAGGCAGCAGTGCTGCTACCTGACGGAGACGATTCAGGACGTCATCGGCCGTTTCCCCCGCCAAGCCTCTCAGGTACGTGTCGTCTGTCTGTAGTGGTGCGCTCGTTTAGGGGTTTCCAGTCAGGTGTCGACCCATTGGCTGCCAGTTCATGCTGGCTTGCTGACATTTTGGCAAAAGAAAGAAAAGAAGAAATATGTGTTACTTTATATAAAATCTTGAATTAAGGAGCTTACAATGAAGGCATGTTGATGTAATACAGCTATACTGTTTCAGGGGGCACGTAATGTGTAAAGTAGGAATAAAAACCATAACTAATAATCTAAAATAAACTATATTCAATTGCATATTTTCTGCTCATTTAAGCCTGTCCAGTGTCCCTTTCTGTCACCTGAGTGGGATGAAGCCAGGTGCCTTATATATAAGTGCATCATCTGTCAGCTGGTGTCTTTGTTACTTCCTCCATCTATGTTGCCTGCCATCCAGCTATATTTATAAACCAATACTCGGTCTCCATCTCTCTGGTCCTCCATGTAGCTGGTCTTCTCACTGGACCCGAAGAGGGAGGCCCAGGCCGTCTGCAACCAGCTGGTGGTCCAGACTAAAGACCTGCAGAAGGAAGTCACCTGCCTTCGCAATCTGCTATGCCAGGTCAACACACACACACACACACAGATATACTGTACATACATTGCTGAGCTCATACTTATGCTACTTTTCTTAATTTCTAAACTAATATCTGTAATTTTATTGTACTTAAAGGGATAGTTTGGGTGTTTTGAAATGGGGTTGTGTGAAGTACTTATCCATAGTCAGTGTATTACCTACAGTAGATGACCGTCGGCACGCCCCCAGTTTAGAGAAACAGGAGTACCAGCACGGGAGGAAAGCAATGTACTGCTGTGGACATAAACGTATTTTAACCACCTAAAAAAAAATCAATATCAGTTTAAGTGTACGCTATATTTCGAATATTTTCTGACAGGTGACAGAACTGAAAGTGAAACTTATCTATCATTTATTGTCAACAGAGTCTGATGGCTTTGGAGAGAGCATAGATAAGTTTCACTTTAAGTTCAGTTCTCTGTCGGAAAGGAGAAGAAAATGTCTGTCTGACGGCAAGATGAAGTGGTGAGAATATTCTAAACCAGACCGGAGATGTTACATTGAAGCAAATTCAAACATTAGCGATTTAACTTTTGGAATTAACGCTTTTGTTCCTGGAAATAGCCTGGTCCCAAATAGCTATCTGGTAACAAATGACGCATATACGCTAGCTTTGCTTGGGGATGCGACTATGTCATGGCAGGTGTGTCGCTCAGGACCCAATGAGGGCGCAGGGCTGTTGAGTGTGAAGTTTGTTTGGATGAGGGGTCCTCGAGAAAGCTGCAAGCAGCAACACCGCCCGTTCTGTACAATACAATACAGCTTGTAAAATATTTATATTACCAGCACATTCTTGCATCTGTTATAGGGCTGCACAACTAATCGAAATGTTATCGAAATCGCAATATGGTCTACTGCAATTTACAGATCTCAGGAGGTGCAATATTTGTCAAAATACCATTTTAAATTAAATATTGTTGTGCTGCAGAGACGTCCTGGCCTACACATCATATTCTACAGACTTAAGAAAACATGTTTTTGTTTTTCAATGAAAATGAAAATGATGATAATTATGTAAAAATAATTCCATATCAATATCACAAATCATATCGCCATAGCAATATCAGTCAAAATAATCGCAAATATATTTTTTCTTTCAGCTCTGATCTGTCAACATTGATACTGATATATCTGTGATAAACTGATAGTATTTTCCCTGCTGATAATATAATTCAGGCTCAAATTCATTCATACTTGATGCAAGTCAATCTAAATTCTTTTCTCACCCGGTTAGTCTGACAGCTTTCCTCTTACGACTGAGGATTAAAAGCAACAGGAACAGAACATAGTGTGTGTGTTAGATGTTGCTCTATATGAATTCTGGCGAGCTCCAACAGGTATGTGCGGGAGTGCTTGCATGTGTGCACCTGACTCTGTGTGTGTGTGTGGGTGTCTGTGTCTGTGTGTGTGTCAGTGTGTGTTTGCATTTGTATTCCAAGAGGAGAGAGTCGTTCCTGACAGGGCAGAATCCTCACAGCCCATAAGTCAGCACCGCTGTGACATCGACCTGTCAGCACACAGACGATGAGGCGGAGGGATGAGGGGGCCGATGGGAAGGCGAGGGGGGGGGGGGG
>CAKAOH010038630.1:10654-31938 GCA_916701665.1 Sebastiscus tertius | reverse complement strand
CCAGAGGGAGGCCAGAGGGAGACCAGAGGGAGGCCAGAGGGAGGCCAGAGGGAGACCAGAGGGAGGCCAGAGGGAGGCCAGAGGGAGGCCAGAGGGAGGCCAGAGGGACACCAGAGGGAGACCAGAGGGAGGCTAGAGGGAGATCAGAGGGAGGCCAGAGGGAGGCCAGAGGGAGGCCAGAGGGAGGCCAGAGGGAGGCCAGAGGGAGGCTAGAGGGAGATCAGAGGGAGACCAGAGGGAGGCTAGAGGGAGGCTAGAGGGAGATCAGAGGGAGACCAGAGGGAGGCCTGTCTAATGCTGGAGTCCACATAATCCTCAAATTCTAGAGATGTACTATTTTAATCCTTATCCTGAAAGTTGCATGTTTTAGCATACTAAATAGACATGTGATGGAATAACACTTCTGATATTGATAGTACCATTGGATTGTTACCATGACAACCAATATAACAACGTGTTTGGATCAAAATTACTTGTCTTCCAAACGTTGTTTGGCAGTCTCCGACAAGTAGCTCGCTACCTGTGTCTGAGCAGCTCACTAAAGGCTACAAGAATATGGACAGAAATCTGATAACACAAAGTCACATTGTAAACCAGTTTAAATGTCTATCCAATCACATTCACAGACATCCCGGTCCCCTTCTGACACAAAATGATTATTTGCCAATCAGCCAACAATTAAACAAGTTGCGCTGCTTCCAAATTTAATGACATCGGCGACGCAGTAACACCAGACGATGTTAGCAGACCAGAAAGATGACAAGTGTGAGTGTCTCATTTGTGGTGCGAGCGTATCAGTTGGTCAAAGATGTAACGTCGAGCTCCACTTCACCAAAGTCCACAGCAACTTTTCACGGGACTTTCTGGCTGGTAGCGGTCTACGAACGGAGAAGGTAAAAGAGCTGAAAACAAGGCTTTAAAGATGACAGTCTCTGTTTACCAAACCAATGAAGAAGGACAACGTTTAGTTTAGTTTAGTGGACACATCGTAAAGAAACACAAAAAGCCCTTCGTCTATGGTGGGATTGTGATACAGGCGATGACTGCAGTGGCTGAAACGTTCTTAAAGGACCATAAAAGGAAGACAGACATTATGTCTGCTATTGGCGATCTTGGTGCTATGTGGAGCTCTCAGCCACTTTCATTTTGTCAAATTAGCTCTCAGAGGAAAAAAAAGGCTGGAGACCTCTGAACTACACTAACAAACTTGAATTCCTAGGTGTCAGGGTTGTTGGGGAACGCGAGGAAGTAGTTGAGCAGCAGCAGGTCCAGGAGAGTCAGCTCTCTGACTACTGAAAGATGCCTGTGCTGTATTCTGATATAGAAAAGTATCGCTATTATTGGCTACTTACTCCACTGAGGGAACTTTTCTAGAGGCTCTCTGGGACTTTCTGTGAAACTAAGGAACGTTACCTGTGTTTCAATCAGGAGAGACTGGGTCTATCTCCTCAGACGTGTCCCTGCACTGAGAGGTCGTTCTTTTCTGTGATTTAGGAACTATCAGGGTGGAGTGTGCAGTGCTGAACTCTGAATACTGAGGCTGGCTGTATAAATATGAAAATCTAAATATGTCAACTCTCTTTTATGAAAACATGATTATATTTCTCAAAGTAAGATATTGAAAATTGTTTTGGTATTCTATTGGAACTAGTATCGAGGCATCAAATTATGACCAGCTGTATTTAAAAGGATATTATCACATATATGAATTAATTGGTAATGAAATCAATAGTACACTGTAAAATAGGGATGCACCGATACCGATATCAGTATCGGGTATCGGGTCCGATACTATGCTCAAGTACTCGTACTCGCAAAACGGCTTGAATACAACTGCACCGACACCACTTTTCGGCAGCGTGACGTCAACCTCTCGTCACCATCTTTCGGGTCCTCACGCTCCACCTCCCCGACGCTGTGGGCGAGATCCCACCTCAGCCACTGGCCCTTACTTTCATTGCGCCATCATGTGCTTGCACCCTCTGACTCGCGCATGCGTTAGACTCCTTGGTCCGTGTTTCAAGACGGGTCAGGTGGGTTGCCGACATCGCCACAGACCCCTGGCGCCTTTTACTGGCACGTCGTGCCCCAATCTGGTGGCACGACGCGGTTGGGGCGCACTGAGGACAGTCCGCCCCAGTCGACCGCTCCTCCTTGGCGGGGAGAGAGGGCACAGCAAGCCCTTTGTCCACGGTGCGGCGAGGTCCGGGTAGGGAGCACTGTAAAGCTGCGGCCGCAAGCCACCTTCGCCCCGAGGCGACCTAGAGCCGGTCGCGGTGCACCGCCTCGTATATGGTTCCAGCTGGCTGTTAACGAGGGTCTTTTGGCACAGAGAAGTACTCGTATTGGTACTTGGTATCGGCGAGTAACCAAATGTAAGTACTTGTACTCGGTCTGAAAAAAAGTGGTATCGGTGCATCCCTAATGTCAAACAAAACTAAATTACACAGATTAATATTGTGCCACTGTTGTTTGCACCACAGAAAGCTTGAGCTCGCCGTCCGGCTGCACGATGTGAACTGAGTTGATCCCACGCAGGCCCTGACTCTGATAATCTGCTGTAACACACTGTGATGTGCTGCAGACGGACGCAGACTGAAGCTCCTTCATGCTGGCCTACTGAAACGAGCCACAGAGAAGGTGGCAGTTAGCGCTTGGCAACCGGCGTCATCCTGGCAGCTTGAAATGCCCTTTGAGATGCCCTCAGACAGAAACTACTGAACCACTGAAGAGAAGACATCCAGTCAGCAGGAGAAAATGGACGGTCTGTGCAGACTTCTGGATCGGCTGCACGGTTGCTGGGTTTGAGGTTTTTTAAACTGCTTTAACAAGCACTGGTTCAGTTTTAAAACACCCTGGCCATTTTAGATTTAAAACATTTTATTACATTTGATGAAGAACGCAAGAAAAACAGTGTCATAGCATCTCTGTATTGCTGTTGAGATTATTGATTGTGCTGTGAACCCAACAGAACCAGCAGACTGAGCAGCAGCAGGTCCAGACAGCTCCCGTAGTTCTATTACTGCTGTGTGCTGTGGTTTCTGAGCTCCACAGTGAACCAGACCCAACTCCTTATACTTCTGTAAATTACAGAGAGGGCTTCTGATACCATTTGCCCACACTGTGTCCTCAAAGTGTGGAATTTAGTTTGGGTTTTCTTTACACAATAAGCTCCACTTCCCAGGGAATCCACCGCTGACAGGCAGACTGTATGAGCTGGGGGGGATTCAGGTTCAAGTGGGGGTCACAGTACTGGAAGTGATTTCACTCCCTAAACACTGCAGTGTAGAGGTGCCCGAACAACACAGAGACGGGTCACAAGGGATTTTAAAGGATAAAGCAGTCAATTACACTTTGAGCCGTGTGGTGTGGTTTTCTAGGTTGTTCTTGAAGATTTAAGTCACAGCACGGAACAATTATGTCCTCTTCTGACACAGGGTACCATGACTAACGCCAAAGAGTTACAAAGCAATACTAAAACATGAGGAGCCTCTGGTGCCACATGGTTTCAACTACTCAGTGAGTAGCAGGAGTCATGTGAGCCTTTGAAATTCATATAAACAAGACTCGGTCAAAACCAAGTATCTGTCTGGACCGTATATGGTCAGTATGTGAATTTGTGGCAAAATTGTTACACAAATAGTCTGTGGTCATGTCTATTATGTTTTGCGAACAGTAAATGGAGCAGCTGCATAGCCTGGCAGTGATCGATCCGAACTCCATTCAGAAAACAAGCATTTTAAAAGTTGTTTTCTTGTCGTCTTGCGGTCAGACCCGACAAAGCATGAATTCAGACTTTTTACTAATCAGCATCATTATGTAGTTATTTCGGCTTCACTTTTGATCCGTTTACAACAACGTCGCTGCCTTATTTACGCCTATATTACATTATGTTGAGTGTTGATGGAGTAGCTACAATGTTAGCACAGCCTGGCACTGATCGATCCGAACTCCGTTCAGAAAACAACCATTTTAAAAGTTGTTTGAGTGTTGTTTTGCGGACCTGACAAAGCATGAAGTCGGTCTTTTTACAAATCAACATCACAATGTTGTTATTTCGGCATCATTTTGATCCGTTGTTTTATTATTCTTATTATTATTATTATTTTGGGTTCATCCCGCAGTAGCGACGTGTGGCTTGCAAGACAGTCTGGAGGAAAGCAAGGCGAAAATTTCCTTCGCGCTTGGTGTGAATGCACGGTAAAACCATACGAAGCACAAACAAACAAATAATAGCACATGCACAAAAACAGCACGATGTGATGACACACTGAACCACTGACACGCTCCCCAGAAAACGTAAACACAGAACTGTTCTCCACCTTTTCATTTTGAAAGAGCAACGACCAACGAGGAGACTCCAACAGTCGGCCGACCAATCCTGTAACTTCATCACTCAGTCAGTCACTCAGTCAGTGACAGACTTTTGCATATGTAGGGCTGGGCCTCTGCGTCCAGCCAAAAAAGCATTAGCAGTGATCCAGAAAACCTTAAACCAGGTAAAATGTGAACAGAGGCTCCAATAAAGCATCTAATATTAGCTCAGTCCTCTTACACTGTGTAATGATTAGTTTTTACATCTGCTGTCAATGTGTGTAATTTACCCTTCGCTAAGCCCCGCCCCTTTGTTGTCAGGCACTGCTACTCTGTCAAGCTGTCGGCTGCCACCCCCAAAACTACTATCTGGCTTTAAGTCAGTTTAGAGTCTCTGCATCCTCTTCTAGTTGAGGTAACGGCACAATGGATAACTAACTGGATGAAGAGAGGTGTGAGTCTTGACTTTGACTTCCACAGACATTTGGGTCACCTGCCCAACGGGACAGAGAGAGCAAGGCAGCCGAGGATCCATTATCATCACCACCCGTCAACACGGAAGGTTAATGGCGTCCTTCTGCCACTTAGGTCCAGGTTGCACGTTTGATACATGATGCCGGATGAAAGTTGCCCAGAACAGACATCGAAAATAAAGCGCCAAAAGTGATCAGTTAGGCCAACAGTTGAAAGTACAAATAGGAACTAAAACTCCAAACCACAGAGTTAACTGTGTCAGGTACAAGTTACAGACGTACTGAGAGATGAACACACGCGTCTGAAAACAGAGCTTTCTGTCTGGTCACCAACACAGCCACACACATGTACTGTATGTGAGTGTAGGACTGCTTGGTCTAAGACAGGGGTCAGCAACCTTTACTATTAAAAGAGCCATTTTAGGCAAAAAAAAATCTGTGTGGAGCCGCAAAACATTTGAGCATTGTGATGAAGGTAACACAGTTTATAGTCTAAGTATATAGTATATAAGTCTAATGCAGTGAGGGCCAAAGTACAAATGTGCGACGAAGTATTAGGGCCACATTGAGGGAAAAAAAATCGGAGATTTCGAGAATAAAGTCATAATATTACAAGAAAACATTGTAATATTACGAGACTAAAGTCATAACTTTGCGAGAAACAAAGTAGTAATGTTACGAGAATAAAGTCATAAGTTTACAAGAAAAAATTAAAAGAAAACGTAAAATTACTACTTTATAATATTACGACTTTATTCTCATAATACTACGACTTTTTTTCTCGTAAACCTATGACTTTATTATCGTAATATTATGACTTTATTCTTGAAATCTCAGATTTATTTTTTTTCCTCAAAGTGGCCCTAATGCTCCATCGTACCGTCGTACCATAGACCTACAACAATGATAAATACAAATTAAAATGTAAACAAAAAAACAGTTATTCATTTCCACTAATTTTTTAAAAAATCCACAGGGAGCCACTGGAGAGGAGCTAAAGAGACGCATGTGGCTCCGGAGCCGCAGGTTGCAGACCCCTGGTCTAAGAGAAGAGAGCATCTCAGGTTACCCCGATAAACCTGACTAGACTGTAAAAGCATCACTGTTAAGTGTCGGGGATGTTGTCAAAAAGAAGAATGTTTTTACCTGTAGAGGAGCAGACTGGCCTCTGAGTTTCTGAGGAGAGAAAGAGAACATTTCTGTAAGACATTTATAGGACATTTACTCTTTGAAGGAACACTCGACTGTCAGTTTGAATTCACAGAGAGCTACCACAGAAAGCTTCCTACTTTCACAGCAAATAAAACATCCGATAAGACTTCTCAAACTCCAGTTATGCACTTAGTATGTTCCTCATATTCTTTCGTCAAAATATTCTTTTGATTCACACAAAGAAGACTTGCAGTCCGTTGACAAAATAAACTGAACACTATAAACACTATATAATGTGTGAGGGTGGTCATGGGTAACTAGGGTTCACGTCTGCGTGAGTCACTTCAGAGCTGGTGCTTATTAAGCTATATATGCTGATACTGTTTTACAGGCTATGATAAAAACAAAAGAAAAGGGGGACTGTTCTCCACCTTTTCATTTTGAAAGAGCAACGACCAATGAGGAGACTCCAACAGTCGGCCGACCAATCCTGTAACTTCATCACTCAGTCAGTCAGCACACAAGTTAAACACATGATCTTCATTCCTGGTGGCCAATTATTATTATTAATATTAGGAAATGCTAATACAAAACCGTACTTCTCAAAGCCAACTAAATCTAACGGGGCCAGAAGCATAACACCTGTCTGACTTTAGAGCAGATAGAGAAGGAGAACCGGACTGGATACATGGGACAAAAGTCTTAAACACAAGGCTCACTTCATTTCAACTACATCTCTTTACAGATGTAGTTTTGGTCAGTTGTCATTGAGAAGGTTCAGTTGTCATCACCTGATGCCAGGGCCCTTCAAAGAGTGGTTCATTAGGCTGAACGTACAATAGGCAGTGCTCTACCATACCCTAAAGGATATTTACACCAGGTGCTGCAAGGAAAAGGCTCGGCCGGCAGAGAAGTATTCGGCCTCTGCCGCTGGAAACTTTGGACATGATCGTCCTGATTTCAAGAGGTTAGGTAGGTATTTATAGTAAATACAGGAAGTGGCACAGTTGAGGCGTGGTCCTGCTCCTGAGATTCTGCTATTTCGTTTCAATAAATGAATCAAGCTCTTCCATTCACACTCAAAAACAAAACAAGTGCACACGCTGCATGTCTGCAGATGTCCATGACCTGAACCTTGGAATCCGTGGGTGTGTAGAGGTGGATCAGTCTGGCTGGATGTGAGCCACTATACCTATTGAAGCTGCTGAGCTGAGAGGAGCCTGCGGGCAGATTCGAGACATGACTTTGCTTGTCAAGAACACGAGCAGAGTCCACGGACATTTTCCACCTTGGGGGTCGACCCTCTTCCTGACACGCCCTTGTCTTATTACGCTTGCTAATGGTTTTGTCAAGACAATGTGCAGTGAGTCATGACAAACAGGTCAGGTCAGGCCTTTGCACCTCTGCACTTGTATATCTCACCAAATGTATAAATGCACATCTGTAAAATGTTCCATGTTCCTTTTTCAGCATCCCAGACAGACCTTCATATTGAACGTATCTATAAAACATTGATTGTCATTTCTGTATTTGCATTTGATCACTAAAGTACAGTTAAAGGTCCCATATTGTAAAAAATTTGATTTTCATGTCTTTTATATTATAAAGTAGGTTTAAGTGCGATAAAAATACTGTTAAACTATCAAAACACTCAATATACGGAGAAACACACACAGCCCGTATTCAGAAATTGTGCGTTTGAAACAAGCCGTCAGGATTTCTGTCCATTTGTGATGTAACAAATATACAATATTTAGACCATTACACGGTTTTAAACGTAAACATTCTAAATGTGTCCCAGTTTATTTCCTGTTGGAGTGGATGTAAATAACATCAGCTGACAGGAAATAAATATGGAACCAAGCTGTTACCTAGCAACGCAATTCCGTTGCAATTCCGTTGAAATGCACTAAAACGGAGTGTTTCAGACAGAGGGTGAATACAGGTATATTCAGGCAGACAGTACGAGGAAAATAAAGGTTTTTTTGAACATTACAGCATGTAAACATGTTCTAGTAGAAACATAAAATACAAGTATGAACCTGAAAATAAGCACGATATGGGACCTTTAAGGTATGTTGATGGTTCGGCAAATAAAGCCATTCACATGTCAATCCCACTGGTGCTGCACTGGTGCTGAAGGAAAATGCCTATACACCAGTGGTTTCCAACCTGGGCGGGTTGGGGCCGTCAAAGGGATCCCAAGATGAATTTGAGGAGTCACAAGAGAACTGAAGAAATAGTAATGGAACCGATCTGTACACATCTGTCTACTTATACTGGATACTTTCATCTCTTCTGTCATCTAAAAATCCTCCAAATAAAACAACCTGTGAAGAACTTCTATAAACACGTCTTCCATGAAATCTGGTACTGCTTTCATTGTTCATTTTCACTGTGAAAATGTTGCTGACATATTAGTCACAGATGTGAATAATACTGAGCCTCTTGCTGCACATTTGTATATTCTTGTTCAGGATTGCAAAATTCCAGGAATATTCAAGGTGGAGACAGGATAACAGGAATAAAATGTAAATATAAGGGTTGTTTGCTCAGGCTGTATTTGCCATGTCATATGCAGATAGAAAGAAACACTTTGCCGAATATATGTAGTAGAAATAATAAAAGTGTAGTCGAGTTGACTCATTTAACATTGTGTTGAAATCCTATTTAATGGGATGCTGGTAAATGATCTGTACATGTGATGGAAGAGTGCGCTACTGAATGTGCATGGTTAATTAAAAGGGCATACTTTAGACCTAGTATTGCTTTTCATTTGCATTTCATCTCCAAATAAGTTCACTTTATAAAGTTACAATGTTTATATTGAAATTTGGAACAAAAAGACTCTGGCACACGGTCCTCTGAGATATTTATTAATAACCTTACTCAGGTTAATCTGCCAAACAAAAGGAGAGACTATCTTAAAGGTCCCATATCATGCTCATTTTCAGGTTCATACTTGTATTTTGTGTTTCTACTAGAACATGTTTAAATGACTTCATGTTCAAAAAACACATCAAATTCCTCATACTGTCTGTCTGAATATACCTGTATTCACCCTCTGTCTGAAGCGCTCCGTTTTAGCGGATTTCAACGGAATTGCAACGGAATTACGTTGCTAGGCAACAACTTGGGTCCATGTTTACTTCCTGTCAGCTGATGTTATTTACATACACTGCAACAGGAAATAAACTCAGACACATTTAAAATGCTTACATTTAAAACCGCGTAATGGTCTAAATATTGTATATTTGTGACATCACAAATGGATAGAAATCCTGACGGCTTGTTTCAAACGCACAATTTCTGAATACGGGCTTTGTGTATTTCTCAGTATATTGAGCTTTTTGATAGTTTAACAGTATTTATAAAGTACTTAAACCTGCTTTATAATGTAAAAGACGTGAAAATCTCACTTTTTTACAATATGGGACCTTTAAATAGGTTGGTAGACCCACAAGGAGTGGACCAATCAGGTATCATATATCATCACGTTATGGCAGATATCATGGACAATACTTGGCCAAAATGTTGAAATGGTATAGAAACTGCTTATTGATGCATCTCAGGCTTTTTGACCGAGTAAATCACAGAAAGCTGTTTCTTATATTGAGTCAAAGGGGCGTGCCTGACAGCATTATAGGAGTCCTGGTATATATTGGTATGCCAGCCACAGTATGAAGGTCAAATGGGACAATAGAGTCTCTGATTCCTTTGGCGTTGGTAACAGGGTACGACGGGGGGGTTACTTTCACCCTTTCGCCCTCTTTAATGTGTACATGAATGATTTATCTGACCAACTAAGAGGCTGTAAAGCAGGCTGTGCTTGTTGTCATGATTTATAGAACAACAGGGGATAAGAACCTCAACTTTTCAGCTTTCTTATCTATCAGGACAAGTTCTATGTGTTTGTAATAAAACTAAATATCTGGAGCACTTTATTACAGATCAAATGTCTGAAGGGCGAGCATGCATCAGCTCCAGGTTGACCACAAGGACTGTATACGGATATTACTTTAAAAACACAGGGGGTGTAGTGCAAGCCAGCTGTCCTCTATCTATCTATCTATATCTACCTGTGTATGAATAGTCCAATTTAAGCATGTTCATGTCGTACACACAGAAGCACAGAGGAAGAGGATGGTGGTCAATAGCAAGTCATCAACTGACAGGAAGTAAACATGGACCCAAGCTGTTGCCTAGCAACGCAATCCTGTTGCAATTTCGTCAAAATGCGCTAAAACGGAGCGTTTCAGACAGACGGTGAATACAGGTATATTCAGGCCGACAGTATGAGGGTTTGAAAGGGTATGAATGTTTTTTTTAACATTACAGCATGTAAACATGTTCTAGTAGAAACACAAAATACAAGTATGAACCTGAAAATGAGCATGATATGGGACCTTTAATAAATCATAGTGTGACCACTGAGAGCTCAGCTGAATCTACACTAGAGACTAACGTTACTCTCCAGACTAACTTTATTCTCCAGACTAAAGTTACTCTCCAGACTAACTTTATTCTCCAGACTAACGTTACTCTCCAGACTAACGTTACTCTGCAGACTAACGTTACTCTCCAGACTCTCCAGACTAACGTTACTCTCCAGACTAACGTTACTCTCCAGACTCTCCAGACTAACGTTACTCTCCAGACTAACGTTACTCTCCAGACTAAAGTTACTCTGCAGACTAACGTTACTCTCCAGGTCTGTCTTCAACTACTACTTTAACTTCCACAGCCCTGGACGGATGGTCAGAGAGGGTTCTGGTCTGGACCTACCTGGTACCACCTGAGCAGAGCCCAGCAGAGGAGGTGAGCCGCCAGGCTGAACTTGGCGGTCCGGTATCTCTCCGGTAGACCGGTGAGACCCACCGGCAGCTCCTCCGGGGCTCCGCTGCTGGACTCCTGTCCGCGGGTCTGACTACCCGGGTTATTATCCATCCCTGTCTGACTACCCGGGTTATCCATCCCTGTCTGTCCCCGCTGCTGTGAGCTGGTCCGTGGTTCAGGTCCCGGATCTCCTACCAGTATGTCGGACTTCAGTCGGAGCTCCGTGCGGGACTCTGAGCGGCTCCCATACTGAGAGAGCAGCTTCTGTCTCCGGTCCACTTGTTGCTGCTGCAGCCTGAAGCCTGAAGCGGAGCGCACTGACCCAGTTACACCTCACTGAGAAGTGACCCGCGACTAGAACCCGGAACACTTCAAGTGTAAAGTTAAATTAGTTAGTCGGTTAAAATTTCAAATTAAAAGCTCCATGAGTCTGTTTCATTTTAAACCCGAGCTGATGTGAGTCACTGATCCAGCAGAGTCTGCAGCTGGCTGACAGCGCGCCCTGCTGGCACCGTCACATACACACCATCACCATCATCATCACATACACACCATCACCATCATCATCACATACACACCATCACCTTCACATACACACCATCACCATCATCACCACATACACACCATCACCATCACATACACACCATCACCATCACATACACAACATCACCATTACCACCACCATCACACCATCACCACCACCATCACACCATCACCATCATCACCACTATCACCATCATCACCATCATCACATCATCACACCATCACCATCATTATCATCATCATCATCACCACCATCATCACTATCAGCACCATCATCACCACCAACATCACCATCACACCATCACCATCATCATCACCATCACTACCACCATCGCCATCACCATCACCATCACACCATCACCATCATCACCACTATCACTACCACCATCACTATCACCATCACACCATCATCACCACCATCACCATCACCATCACACCATCATCACCACCAACATCACATACACACCATCACACCACACCATCACCATCACATACACACCATCACCATCACCATCACATACACACCATCACCATCACACCATCACCACCAACATCACCATCACCACCACCATCACATACGCACCATCACCACCACCATCACACCATCACCATCATCACCACTATCACCATCATCACCATCATCACATCATCACCATCATCACACCATCACCACTATCACCATCACCATCACCATCACCACTAACATCACATATCACACCATCACCATCATCATCACCATCACCATCACCATCACCATCACCATCACACCATCATCACCACCAACATCACATACACACCATCACCATCACCATCACCATCATCACCATCACCATCACATACACACCATCACACCATCACCACCAACATCACCATCACCACCACCACCATCACATACGCACCATCACCATCACACCATCACCACCACCATCATATACACACCATCACCATCACCACCATCTCCATCACATACACACCATCACCATCACCACCATCTCCATCACATACACACCATCACCATCACACCATCACCATCACCATCACCACCATCACCACCACCATGACATACATAGCATCACCATCACCACCACCACCATCACATACGCACATCACCATCACACCATCACCACCACCATCACATACACACCATCACCATCACCACCATCTCATCACATACACACCATCACCATCACACCATCACCATCACCATCACCACCACCACCATCACCACCATCACCACCACCATCACCACCATCATCACCACCATCACCATCATCACCACCATCACCACCATCACCATCATCACCACTACCACCATCACCACCATCATCACTACCACCGTCACCACCACCATCACCATCACATACACACCATCACCATCACCACCACCACCACCACCATCACCATCACACCACCACCACCATCACCATCACCATCACCATCACCATCATCACCATCTGGCACCGTCACACGTATACACACCATCACCAGCACCAACACACGTATATACACCATCACCAGCACCATCACCATTACCATCACCACCACCATCACCATTATCACATACACGCAATCACCACCACCATCACCACCACCACCACCATCACTACCACCATCACCATCACCTGTTGGTCACTCTGGAGGTTGGAGGCCTGCTGGTGGTGTTTTACTGAAGGTCTTATTTTTGTTCCATTTAGGATCTTACACAGGGGTCAGCAACCTTTATTATCAAAAGAGCCATTTTAGAAAGACTTTTATTCTCATAGTATTATGACTTTATTCTCGAAATCTCAGATTTATTTTTTTCCCCTCAATGTGGTCCTAATACTCCGTTGTACCGTTATACCATAGACCTAAAACAATAATGAATAAAAATGAAAATGGAAACAAAAAAACAGTTATTCATTTCCACTAATTTTCTAAAAACTCCACGGGGAACCACTGCAGAGGGGTTAAAGAGCCGCATATGGCTCCAGAGCCGCAGGTTGCTGACCCCTGCTCTAACAGAAACACACCTCTCTGTATAATGTAATATAGTTCAGCAGCACCACAAACTGGGCCTCCATCCTCCAGATGAATCCATTTGTCATCATTAAACACATCCTGACTAAATGATGATTTGAAAATATTTGATCTTTTAAACATTTTTTATTAAATTGCTAAATTAATTTCAAACTGAATTGAATCAAAATGAGAGTGTTGGTGTGAAACCAGCTGAGTCCTGGTGACTGGAGGACTGTAGTCAGATGTTCTGATGGTCCCTGCTATAGTAGTATAGTAGTATAGTAGTATACTACTATAGTATAGTAGTTTTACTACTACTAGTAGTTTTACTACTACTATAGTATAGTAGTATACTATAGGGGGCAGATGGGTGCCACCATGATGATGATTTCTTTTGTGTCCTCAAGCTCAAGAATGAACTTCCACGCTTTATTGTTAAATGAAGTATCGTTTCAAAATGTTTCTAAACCCTTTATTGTGTTGTTGTTCCCCTGTCCTATATTGCCCTTCTCAGAGCCTGATGAGCAGATGAGCAGATCTGATGGAGGCTGCATGGTGGAGGAAGTATTCACATCCTCAATGGAAGAATCACAAACAGCTTGTTAACAGTGACACCTGACCCGTGGCCGTAAAGTCAACAACACTGAAACATATTTTTTGTGGAATACATTTGTGAATCCTTCGGTGTGCATTCATTAAAGCTGCAGTAGGCAGTATATTTTGGCATCATTGGGCAAAAATCCCATAACAACCTTTCAGCATATTGTAATTCAAGTGTTCTGAGAGAAAACTAGACTTCTGCTCCTCCTCATGGCTCTGTTTTCAGGCTTTAGAACATCTAGCCCGCCACGGGAGACTCTGACCAATCACAGGGCATTTCATTGAGAGAGCGTTCCTATTGGCTGTGCTCCGATCATCCGGTGACCGGAACTTTGCGTTCCATCACCAGATTTCACAATGGCTGCCGTGTCACAAACTTTCTCATTTTACAGCTAAACAGTGCACTACAAGATGGTTCTGAAAACATCTGAGGAGAGAAATAGACATTAACGTAACAGAATATTGATTCATATTTGATCAGCGCTGCCTAGTTTGACCGTTTGGTCGGAGTTCAGAGTGATTGACAGCCGGCTCTAACAGACAGCAGATGGACAGCAGACTCCAGATCAGCTCTGACTGCTTGTTTTCCTCCGGTCTGTGAAATCTTGCAGATGCCGTTAGGAGCACCGGAGGACACAGAGGAACCTTTTTGTAAAAATAACTTTTTTGAGTCATATTTGCTCCAATCTGGCCTACTTCAGCTTTAATATTGAGACTGATCTGACTCCCTACATTACTGGGTGAGACCATTAAAGGGTTAAAGTATCATGAATTCTACTTTATAACAGCGTTGTTATCACATGACTGTACAAACGGGTGTCAGATGTTGCCGTAGGCCTATCGTATGGAGTTTCATATACTTAAGCCTCATGTGTTTTTGTGTTTTATCAGTATGGTGTTTCGTGACGTGGACAATTAAAACATTTAGCTGAAATGCGTCCGATGTGGAGAGCCTGTTAGAAACTGATGACATGCAAAATGTGAACTACTTTTTTTTAATTGAAATGTTTTCTGTCCAATTACAGCGAGCTCACTGCTGATTAACAAAGAGGACTGACTCAAAACTAGAGAACATTCAACCCTGAAACACACGGTAGATAAAGAGTAACAATCAGTGATGCCGTATCAAACAGAACGACCGATACAAAACTGGTACTGGTCCTTAACTGTACGTTCTTCATTAGAACAGATCAGACACATGAAGAGACACACGCATTTAGCTGAAGTCGACTCTGTGCAGATCCTCCACAGTGAGGTACACCACCTGAAACAACACAAAAACAGTCACACCTCATCACATTATAACCATTTAGACTAAAGAATAAAGAACATTTATCACACAGCTCATTTTAGAGTTCATACTGTATACAGTAGCTCATAACTATTGTTGCAAATAGATATTAAAGGTCCCATATCGTGCTCCTTTTCAGGTTCATACTTGTATTTTGTGTTTCTACTAGAAGATGTTTACATGCTGTAATGTTAAAAAAACAACTTTATTTTCCTCATACTGTCTGCACGAATATACCTGTATTCACCCTCTGTCTGAAACGCTCCGTTTTAGTGCATTTCAACAGAATTGCGTTGCTAGGTAACAGTTTGGGTCCATGTTTACTTCCTGTCAGCTGATGTCATTCACATCCACTGCAACAGGAAATAAACTGGGATACATTTAGAATGTTTACATTTAAAACCGTGTAATGATCTATATATTCTATATTTGTGACATCACAAATGGACAGAAATCCTGACTATATATACCCTTACTTTTCCCTTGTTTGTTTGTCTGTATTTTTTCTTCTTATTTTTTTTAATTCATATTTTTTGGGGGTGTGCAAGCTTAATTATTTTGTATATTGTGTCTGTCATTTTATTAAATTATTTTACAAAATTTAACACACCAAATTTAATATATGAGAGTTAGATTTTCCTTTACAACTGCACAATTTTACACTACATCATTTTAACTTGTGAATATATTGAGCCAGCTCAGTGACTCTAAATTTTGGCATTGAAAATAAAATTTGTTGTTGAAAACAAAACCTAAACTGAAAAAAGAACAAATGGCAATGAAACACTTAATAATAATAATAATAACTTGAATTTAGATAGCGCCTTTCACGAAACCCAAGGACGCTTAACAAAGACATAAATAACACAACAATATAACATAGCAGTAGCTAAAGGCCATAGGCCTTGGTGAAGAGGTGGGTTTTGAGGAGTCTTTTGAAGGTGTCCAGAGATGGTGCGTTGCGGAGCTCAATGGGGAGGGAGTTCCAGAGGGTGGGGGCTGTCACACTGAAAGCTCTGTCCCCAAAAGTTCAAAGTGTTGTGTGAGGGATGGAGAGCTGACCCGTGCCTGAGGATCTGAGGTTCCAGGGCTGTGTGTAAGGGTGGAGGAGGTCAGATAGGTACTGAGGAGCCAGGGCGTTGAGGGATTTATTGGTGAGGAGGAGGATTTTGTAGGTGATGCGGGACTTGACCGGGAGCCAATGGAGGTGGATGAGGGTGGGGTTGATGTGCTGCCAGGGCTTGGTGCAGGTGAGAACCCTGGCAGCTGAGTTTTGCACATACTGGAGCCTGTCCAGGGCTTTGCTGGGAACCCTGGACAGAACTCCATTACAGTAGTCCAAACGGGAGGTGACGAAAGCATGGATGAGGGTTTCTGCTACAGAGTCAGAGAGTGATTGGCGGAGACGGGAGATGTTTTTTAGGTGGAAGAAAGCAGATTTGGTGATGAACCTGATGTGAGACTGGAATGAGAGAGTCGGGTCCAGGATGACACCCAGATTGCAGACTTCCGTGGATGGGGAGAAGGAACAGCCGTCAACGTCCAGGTGGAGATCTCCAACCTTCCGGAGCAGGGCCTTGGGTGCCACAACCATGAGCTCGGTTTTGTTGCTGTTGAGTTTAAGGAAGTTAGATAACATCCAGATTTTTATTGCATGCAGGCAGTTTACAAGTGACTGTGGGGGTAGCTGGGTGGATGGTTTGGTGCTAAGATATAGTTGTGTGTCGTCAGCATATGAATGAAAGCTGAGACCGTGGTGGCGGATGATCTGACCAAGGGGGAGCATGTAGATGGTGAAGAGGAGGGGTCCCAGCACAGAGCCTTGAGGTAAACCATGGTTGACTGGGGCCGGGGTGGAACTGGAGTCTCTGATGGTGACAAACTGTTTTCTGTTTGTGAGGTAGGACTGAAACCAGGAGAGAGCTGAACCGGTGAGGCCAAGGTAGTCAGATAGGCGGGTGAGGAGGATGGTGTGGGATACTGTGTCGAAGGCGGCTGAGAGGTCCAGGAGGATGAGGTTGCTGATGTGACCGGAATCTGCAGCGATGAGGAGGTCATTCGTGATTTTGATGAGGGTGGTCTCTGTGCTGTGGTGTGGTCTGAAGCCAGATTGAAAGGTTTCATAGAGCTCATGGTTGGCCATATGTTGATGGAGTTGGGCGGCCACTGCTCTTTCCAGAATTTTGCTCAGGAAAGGAAGGTTGGAGATCGGTCGGTAGTTGTTGCAGTCATCCCGGTCCAGACCTGTTTTTTTGAGGATGGGAGTGACCGAGGCCGTCTTGAGGCTGTCGGGTACCGACCCAGATGCCAAGGAGGATTTGATGATGTTCACCATAATCGGGCACAGGGCAGGTAAACAAGCCTTGACCAAGGCTGTGGGCATGGGGTCCAGAGAACAGGTGGAGGCTTTGGCCTTAATGACCATCTTGGCGACCTGAGGAGCACATACAGGGGAGAAGGGGGAGAAGGAGGAGAGGGAGCACTGAGGCAGGCGAACAGCCATTGGAGCCACACCCAGTGGCTGAGGTGTGTGTGGAGGGAGGTTGGCAGGCGCCAAGAGCTGCTGATGTATGGACTCAACTTTATCCTGGAAAAAGTTGTATTGGAAAATAGTTGTTGTGTTGTCACTGAAACAAGTATTGGCACTAAAGAAAAATAAAAACACTAACATTAAAAAATATTTTTTCTATTTAGATATTATTTTTTTGCATTCTGACGTATTAGGGCCACTGTAGGTCAAAAATAACTATTACGGAGCCGGGGACGGGGGTCATACTCTGATAAAAAACTCAAAACTTTTTAGATTAAATTCTCTGAGATTAAATTGTCAAATATACGAGAAAAAAAACTTGAATATTCTGAGATTATTAAATCATAAATTTACTGGAAAAATACTCGGAAAACAGTGGAGTGCGAAACCATAGTAACGCCAGCTGCCATCAGTGTTATTACGGTAAGGATGACCTCTGAGCGAGGCGAAGGTCCTGAAAAATACACGTTTTCTTTCATGTTCTTTCTGTATTATTTTACGATCATAATGCTGACATTGGTGTGCGTCGTACTTTATCCTCATGTTAGACCTATCAGAAAAATCCTAAAGATCGCTGTTTCCGATGTCCTCTCTGACGGAAGGCCTCTGAGCAAGTCGAAGGTCCTGAAAGGTACATATACACATTTTCTTTCATGTTCCTCTATGAACATAAATAAATGTAATATTATAGAAGTTACAGGAAAGCGGAGACGAACAACTTTTATCTTTGACTACACAAAGTAGTGTGTCTTTTATTTCAGCACAGCGAACACTAAAAACCAACCGTTGAGAAGACGTTACTGCAGACACATTGCGTTACCATGGTTACACACTGATGCTGTCACTGTGTCAGTGTGAAGAGAGAACAATACAGAAAAGGCTCATAATTACCCTGCAAAGTGAAGCCTTGTTCTCAAAAAAAATATGTGTCCACGTTTTTTACTCGTAAATTTGTGAGTTTAATCTCAGAGAATTTCTGAGTTTTTTTCTTGCAAATTCATGACTTTATAATCTTCGAGAATATTAAAGTTTTTTTCTCGTAAAGATGTACGTTTTTTCTTGTAAATTTGCTGCTTTGATCTCAGAGAAATTCCAAGTTTTTTTCCCGTAAATTTACAACTTTAATCCCGGAAATTCTGAGATTTTTTCTCTGAATATTCTCCCCTCCCCTGGCTCCATAATTAATAGGCTATTTTTTTTTTTTTTTACCCACAATGACCCTAATAAGCTGTCGTAGTTTTTCAATTACAATCTTCAGATTTTTTCTTCACCTCAATCTTTTTTCAGTAACTGTAAACTGTTACAGAGCCAGTGGCCAGAAAAGAGCTGATTCTACATCAATAAGTGAAATGAATTAGACAGAATGAGATGTGAAAGGTGCTCCTATACTCACCCCATCATGGCAGGGGTCGGGGTAGTCACAGACGTCCTGTGAGAAGACGGAGCGCATCAACATTTTCACCTCTTTGGGGTAAATATACGTCGGCTGGCACGGATCCCCGTCCTTCACGCCGACTCTGTGAAACATCTGGAATAAAAGAGAGAGGAGAATAGAGAGAGAGAGAGAGAGGAAGGAAGAGCTGAGACTATATTTCATGACTGCTGGTGGCTGCACTAATCCTCGAGGATTCATAGTCCTCATTAATCATTTATCAATGTATTTATTTTTTCCATCCAATTTTCTCGTCTCCAAGTCCAGCTTGTGGTGAAAGACTTTCTTCTCCCCAACCACATCCTCCAGATGGGATATATAATCAGTCCAGAGCATTATATATATATATATGTATATATATATACATATATATATATACAAATATATATATTTATAAATATGTATTTATATATTTATTTATTCATTTATTTATTCATTTTTATTAAAATATATTTTGCTATTATAAACTATGTGTAGTAAATTAAGATAAATCAATTCACGAAAATAGAAGTATCAGTTCTGGGCAGATATATTAAATCCATATTAAATGACTCGGATAGGGGGGGGCATTCCTAGTTGTAATACATGTTTGTATTTTATTACATGAGTACCGACCAGTTTCCTCTGCAGAAGCCTGTAGGCCTTCCTCCGACGGGCGCGGTCACTCCTCAGGCGTTTGGCGGCATGGAGTAGGGATGCTATCCACACAGGAAGTCTGAGGAGAGGGGAGGATTCAGACACATAACGGTTGGTAGATACACTCTGTGTCTTCGTTACTGTGAACAATATTTCCTTCGTGTTTATTTGTATACATAACATGGACCGTGGTTGGTTGGATAATCAGCCTGTAATGCAAACTGAGATCATCCCTTAAGGGTTACTCATGCTAGGGTTACTCTGTACAAAGAAACAGAATGTTAAAGTGAACTAACTTTAGCTTTGTGTGGTGTCTGAACACAGTGGGACACAAAGTTCACCTCTATCCATTCTCTGCAGTACACACATTTAATCTTTTAAGGTGTTGCAGCAAATGATGCATGTCCAAACACAGGTAACACTTTATAATATATCATTATGAGAGGAGTGCCCTTTTTTCATTTGAGCACCTGCCCTTAAAAATATCTGTGCACGTTAATGACGACATCTTTTAGCTTTCCACAGGTAATAAAACCTTTAGCTTACCCAAATGAACAACAGAGATCCACATACACATTCATGAGAGGGTTGATGGAGGGAAACCAGGTCTGTGAACCAAAACACAACATGAGTTTCAGCATATCTGACAGTAATAGTGTGTAAGGGCTGCCTCTCTACTGCAGGCCAGTTCAGATCAACCATCCATTATCTGTAACCACTTATCCTATATATATATATATATGTGTGTGTGTGTATGTATTTGACCAACAATGTGTTGGATTTTACAGTCAAATGAGTTACTTATGCTATTGTATTGGGAATAGGTCTCTCTATAGGCAACACACTTTCTCATTTTACAGCTAAACAGTACACTACAAGATGATTCTGAGAACATCTGAGGACAGAAATAATCATTACAGTAACAGAATATTGATTCATATTTGATCAGCGCTGCCTAGTTTGACCGTTTGATTAGAGTTGATGATTGACAGCTGCTCAGAGATGGCAGACTCCAAATCAGCTCTTACTGCTTGTTTTCCTCCGGTCTGTGAAATCTTGCAGATGCCGTTAAGAGCACTGGAGGATACCAGAGGAGCATGATGTTTTTCATATTATCTGTTCCATGCTCTACTGTAGTGACTGTTTTATAAAAATAACTTTTTTAATCATATTTGCTCCAACCTGCCTACTGCAGCTTTAATTGAAAAAAAGAGTTTAAACTCTAGTGCGTCTTACTTGGGTACAGGCAACATGTGTAGTAGAATACGCTCGTATTTGTGGTCAGGGTGGTACACTATATTAATAATAATAACTTAACAACACCTCTGTGAGGAGAGTTAAACACTGTGACAAGTGTAACTTTAATGTTTCAACCACATCAATTATAAGGCCTCTAGCCTGCCAGGGAAATTAACATTAGCTTTATATGATATATATATATATATATATATATATATATATATATATATGTGTGGG
>CAKAOH010038630.1:0-10634 GCA_916701665.1 Sebastiscus tertius | reverse complement strand
CTTTAATTGGCTCTGTCCTGCAGAAGGAAAACCTTTCTATGTGTGAACAGTGACATGAGAGGCAGAGATGTGTGTGTGTGTGTGTGTGTGTGTGTGTGTGTGTGTGTGTGTGTGTGTGTGTGTGTGTGTGTTATAATGTTTAGTTACATGTGAGAACATGACTTTAATCCATGTGCTTGGATTATTCCAGTAGGCCTAAAGTGATGCTGACTCGTGTGTCGTTAATGTAGTGTAGTGTGTCGGTAGTGTAGTGTAGTGTAGTGTGTCGTTAATGTAGTGTAGTGTGTCGGTAGTGTAGTGTAGTGTAGTGTGTCGGTAGTGTAGTGTAGTGTGTCGGTAGTGTAGTGTAGTGTAGTGGAGTGTGTCGGTAGTGTAGTGTAGTGTAGTGTGTCGGTAGTGTAGTGTAGTGTAGAGTGTCGGTAGTGTAGTGTGTCGGTAGTGTAGTGTAGTGTAGTGTGTCGGTAGTGTAGTGTAGTGTAGTGTAGTGTAAAGTGTCGGTAGTGTAGTGTGTCGGTAGTGTAGTGTAGTGTAGTGTGTCGGTAGTGTAGTGTAGTGTAGAGTGTCGGTAGTGTGTCAGAGGAGTACCGTCCCAGGCTGGTAGTAACAGGTGGGCAGCACGTTGGATCCAGACAGTTAGCTCGGGTTAAAGCTCGGGTTAGATCTCGGGTTAAAGCAGCTCCAGGTGAGGAGGAACGGTAATGAACTCACCCGTCTGAGACCGTGAACTCGGATCCGTCTGTCTGCTGTTGGAGTCTTTTCGTCCCTCGACAATTCAGTCGGTTTCCTGTAACCCCCCCACACACACACGTGGACACAACACCGGTTCACTGACAGATGGAGCAGCATGTCAGCAGCTGATCAGACCACCAGACCACCAGACACTGTGAGGATCTCTACAGCAGGCTGATCACAACTGATCTCAAGTCTGTAGTTTATGACCGTTTAGAGTCATCAATGTTTTATTAGACTCAGTAGAATTTCTCTGATGGGATTGGTCTCTTTATCAACGTGTTTGAAGCATTTCTATAGTAACTAAAGTGAAAGAAGTATTCAGGTGTGGCAGAAACAAGTGCAGATAAATAGAAAAAATAAATAAATAAATTACTTGATAAATAAATAAATATGGCATTAAAAGTAGCTAAAAATAATTGTCAATCAAATGTGACAAATTGATATTTTAATTTGCCATTTTATTTATTTACATTTGTATTAATTCCCTTATTGTTTTACTCTTCTATTTTATTCCCACTTTTACTTATTTATGTATTTGTTTGTATTATTTTTTAAATGTATTTATTTATTTTAGATTTATTTTTATTTATTTATTTTTTTTAAATGCATGTATTTATTTGTGTTTAAGCATTTTGTTATACATTTGTTTTTACATTTCATCATGCATTTCTGCTTCATTATGCAAATGAGGGATATATATATATACATATAAATATATGTAGAAATATATTTATATAAAATAATGAAAACAATTTTTATATATATATACACAGTATTCCCCCCTCTTGGATTTATCCAGTGTCTTACCAGGTGTAGTGAGAAAACTCCCTGACTAACATATCTATGCCGGTAGAAACAGCTTACGCTACGATGATAACCAGTTAAAGTTTAAAAGTATTTATGCAGAATAATAAATAATATGCCATACATACATATGGTTAGTTCTCCTTATTATTAAGGATAGGTTCATATTTCTGTCTCCAGTATAAGAGATGGAAAACTAACCTCTGTTTGTTCAACTGACCTGTCACAGCAGTTATCAGCCTAAAGATGCAACGTTTCAGATTCCTGATGATGCTGACAGTTAGGAAGTAAAGGAGTCAACACTTCCTCTGAGATCCGACAGCTTAGAATGATACGGGACAGCATTCATACGTGAGGATCGTGCGAAAAAACATCAGAAAAATACGACCTACAAAAACAGAATGAGGTGCAAATCAAACTAATCAAATTGGGGAAACAATGATACAATAGTCCTTGTTTATTAAGGCTAGACAGATGACAGGTGTCACACTTCACCGTGTTGGTCAGTTGAGTTAGTGCCCGGCTTGCTTTCGGGGTCATAGGTGAAGAAGTCCTCCACACACGTTGTTTTACAGTGTGAATAATTCTCATTGGTTCAGGCATGTGTCTTTAAGGACCCTGTGTGTTCATGACGGAATCCTCACTAAACAGGATCTCATTAGTTGTGACTTGAAATTAGATTTGTGATACCATAATAACAATATATGCACAGGACATTTCCCTTCAAACAAAAAGCTCTTTAACTCATTTCATGTTGTGTCACATAATAAACCTCAATAAATAATTATATCTTGTGTTTCTGTGACTTCCCTCTCTAAAACAGACCAGTTACAGAAGGTCACGTCCACACGCCCTGAGCTTGAGGACAGGTCAGGCCCCGGGTCACAGTGTCCACCTAACCAGTGGTGCATTGTAGTAAATGTCCTGGTCCCCGCTGGTCTTCACAGTGTCTCTGTGTGACCCTGCTGACTCTCAGTACGGTTTCCCTCCGATAGCAGCGAGCATCTCCTGCCTCTCTGCAGCGGGGGGCATGTCAGGCTTCACACCCTCTCTTCTCCTCTGCATCATTATGTTGTGCTACAAACAAACAAAGAAACAAACACTAGATGCTTAGAGGCTCGGAGACGACACATTTACAACAGAAAGCTGGAGGTGTGCAGATTGAATGACATAGATATTTAAAGGTGCTTTCACATCAGGGACCCGGGCCCGGATCCGAGTACACTTGTCCCCAAAGTCCAGTTTGATTGATTAGTGTGAACGCTCCGTACCGTGCCCGAGTCCATTTAAGAAGGTGGCCTCGGGTACGGTTGATGTGTACTCGGGTACGGTTCGTGCGTACTCGGGTACAGTTCGTGCGTACTTGGGTACGGTTCGTGTGTACACGGGTACGGTTCGTGTGTACTCGGGTATGGTTTGCATTAGGTGTGAAAACCGTACCAAAACATGGAAGTGGACCGCTATTAAACGTGAGTAATGTTAGCAGTCATACAGTAGTTTTGAATGGACAGACTTTTTTTCACCGCCGGTCTCCTCCGAAATCTGTATACATATAAAACAGTTTCATATATACGTCTGTATCTGCACGCAGCATGCGCCGACCTCTGAACGGCACGGCCGAGGATGATACAGCAGGAAGTCCGGCGAGAGGTTCCTTAAAATATAGACGATAGTAGGTTTGTTATTTTATTTAGCTAGTTTAATGGTCTACCTCCGAAGAACGGTGCTGCTGTGACCTGAGTCGTGTTACAGAAATGTTAGGCTGCTTCTTACTCCAACAGACCAACATGTCAAACTATCATCACATTTATGTAACAAGGTGCGTGTCTGATATTTCGGCCTCTGTTGCTTCGATTTTGACCATTCTTTTTAAAAATCTTGTCTCTTCTGAGTCCCACAACTTTATGGAAGCAACACTAAATGACTAGAGAGCTCTATTAAGGAGCATGGTGGGCCAGCCAAAGATACGGCCATATGACCATGCCTTCCCTGCATCCAACTCTCATCTTTTGATCAAGTCTGGATTATTTGTTCACATCCACTCACCCAGTATTTCCTACAGTTCTTATATCTCTGGAAATAGGCTGAACACATGCTCGGATCATAGGTATGCGAACACTTCTGGGAGGCATCGCTTTCCTGAAAAAGAGAAGAAGTTCCAGGATTAGAAACTTGGAGACACGTTTGAGCCGATGTCTGACATAATGCGGGATGTAAAGGGTCGGTAGCTTACTTCGATGCATGGGTTAAAGTCCTCACTACGAACTTTTCGTGCTGTTTTAGCCATTCAGACCTGTGTAAAGATAGACAATATATAAACAGGTTCAGTTGAACAAGGTCATGGTTTACATCTTCTGTCACATGTAACTGTCATAAATGACTTAAACATTCAGTGGAATAAAACCAGCAGATATGTTGCAACGAAGGCGGGTGGCAAACTCCATCGAAGGCTAAATAACGGCACGAGACCGATAGCCGACTAGTACCTCGGCTCAAATAAATACAGGCGGCCGTCGACCTCAAAAGACTTCATCCACATTGTCAAAATCAGCTGAATATTCAGCCATGACATTGAAAATCTTTTAGATAACACTGAGCTACGCTTTCTGTACTCCACTAAACTCTGCTCGGCTGCCACTCACGTTTCCACCACGGATGTATTCCTCTATTCCACCGTTGTCTTCCAGCTACACGTCAACTCACTAGATTTTAGAGCGAGACTCTGTCCATAATATCAGACATTTATAATAACAATCACAGCCTGTCATGGAAAAAAAACAAGCACTTTTAGTGGACGTAAATGACGTTGCCAGCTTGCCCCAATAGCACCGTATTGCTGCCAGTGAGCAGCTGCCATCTACAGCGCTCTCCCTCAATACTGGACCAGCTTCAAATATTGTTGTCCCTATTAGTCAGTTAGACACTAAAACATGGGACAACACGGTCCAGGTTGAAAAATACCAAAGTTACCCTTTAAGAGTTGTGAAAAAGATATGTAGAGCGGGATATTTCACAATTGATAAATACACAAACAGCAAATAAAAACAAATGTATACATATATACTAAAATAAGCATTAAATGTATTCATGTATCTTTCATTTACCAGTATCCTTTTGTTATGGCAAAAATCTTTGGCTTTTCTGTACTGCAGTTTCTTGCTACTTGTCAGCCAACATACAGTATAGGCTACATTGATACAGATAAAGGCCATCTGTGATCTGAGCTAATATTAGCCGATAATATATTGGTCAGGATCTAAGTCATTATTCAAGTCTATTAAAATGTACTATGTATAAATGTTACAATTTCAACTGCATTTACATGCAGAAAAACTTGCAGCTAAAATTCTATCTAAGTTATTTTCATACATACTGTATATCACAACAGTACAAATTGGTTTTCCAATAAACTCTAATTAACATGTCCAGATATGGCATGTTGGGGCTATTTAATGTGTAAAAAAAGGATCATTTACAATTTACTAACTTCCAAATATTTGTTCGGAAAACATTTAAAAGTTTTACTGTAACCTTTCCCAACGTATTGTTAAACATCTCAGCTCATGTATGGAGAGAAAACACATCACAATCTACAATACAGTTTAAAAAAAAACAAATATCATGATACATCACATTCACAATGTTACAACCAGAACCTACTCAACCAAGCCACAGTCAATCTGAACCACACTAACTAACTAACTAACTCTCAGCAGAACTGAAACCGATGTTTGTATAATTAATATTAAAACCATTTCAGCTCGGTGTGTAAAAAGTATGCCGAATTGAAAAGCGTCTCTTCCTCTTATAGACAGCATGTTAATCCGTCTCGACCGGTGGAGTAAAAGTATAAAAATCAACACGTTTTACTAAACTGCCCGATTTCTGAACGGAGTCTGGTGCGTCCTCCACTACTACCACATTGTGTGCATAATTAATATTAAAACCATTTCAGCTTAGTGTGTAAAAAGTATGCCGAATTAAAAAGCGTGTCTTCCTCTTGTGGAAAACGTGTTAATCCGTCTCCATCAGTGATGTAAATGTATAAAAATCAACACGTTTTTACTGAACTGCCTGATTTCTGAACGGAGTCTGGTGCGTCCTCCACTACATAACTCTGCTGCTGCACTGTAAACACGTTGACCTTCACTGATGTTACCGAGCGGCTGACGGGGACCTGTGTGGCGGGTTGTCATGGAGATGGACAGACTCAGGTAACAGTGAGTGGACAGAGGACAGAGACTTTACGTACCTTTCACTAACAGGAGACCTGCAGAGCTACAAGCTACAAGCTAACCTTCCTCCTCTCTCAACAGCGCACCAGCAAAATCACACACAGCGTCACTGGCGACTGACAGCAGCCTCAGCCAATAGGAGCGCCTGAAAAGCTTATACACGTAGACTGACACTCCAAGGAGCCAATAGGATTTCTCGGCTGACATTTTAGTCTTCCTATGGTTATAAATGGAGCTAAACTGAATTTAAACGATTGACAGTACGTGTAGCAAGTCCACTAAATGATGTTTAACCTAGCGGGACTGTGAGTGACATTATAGTGAGAGTGGTAGCAATTTACGCGAATCAAAAGAAAGAGAGCAACGAGTGGGCGGGACTTGGAGGGGGCGTGGCTAATCCCCCTAGTGCGGTTGCATCGCAGCGCATACACACAATGGCTGCTCGAAAGAGAGGAAAGCAAACAATTTTCAGGCCCGTCGCGTCTCGCGAAAAATATGAGAAAAAAATTATTAAAAATTCGGAAAATAGTTGAAAGTGGAGAAAAACCCGACAGGAAGGATGTTAAAGCGACTGGGGTGAGTTTGATGTGAATTAAGTGAGCGGTGACTCAGTTGTTGAATTAAAATCTGGGGGTTATTTAAATTATGAGAGAGGGGTGAGCTGGGGAGAAAAGTTAGAGTTAATCAGGATCCAGTCTGGAGCACAGAGAACAGCACACACACTCACATTAGTATTAAAATAAATGATGTCACTGCTGATATTAGTGTCACGGTGCGTGTGCGACAACTTTAAAGAGCTCAGGAACCAGCAGAAATAGAAAAAAGTTGAGTAAAGTTCAATCTCCTCACATAATATATATATTTTTATTTTTATTATTATTATTATAATATCAACCACAGTGCGATCAGGAGCGACAGGAACACGCGCACTTGGATTCAGCATTAATGACATTTTCTTTCTGCACTATTTATTTTTTGCCTCATATATACACACAGTTCATCATGAAGAAGTGTCAACATGTCCTTATCGATTCAAAGCATCTCCTTTACACAACTACAGTGTGATCATGTTAGCAGGCTCTTTCTGCTCCTCTTCTATCGCAGTTTTATACCCACTAAAGTATTGATCCGGTGTCATCTGTTGACAGGTCTGCTGTGAGTCCCACTAGAGAGAAACAGGAGGATTGATTGTCAATAAAGCAGCAAAATGGAGGGAGAACTAATTCAGATTTTGGTTGGACATGTCTTCATCTTTTTAGAGCAGAAGAAGTCAACTCAGTGTGACTGCTTGTGGCAGGTTGCACTGTGCACATTAGTAATTGGTATTTATAAAGATGTGCTGCTATGAGTCTGTCATGTGTTGGTGTCGGTGGTTTAGAAAGCTGCAACTGGATCAGTTCCTGTTTACACCTGTCCTACTGCCTTAAACCAGACCTAAACTCTACACTGTAAACAAATGCTGTTAATTTTTAACACTATTAACCTGTTATTGCTAAAAAAAAACAGTGCTTTACTGTTAATACAAAAGAAAACCTGTTAAATTAAACTATAATGCATTCTTAAAAAACATCACTTTACTGCTGATCAGCTGTCTAAAGTATCATCAGTAACACTTTCATGCAGTATTGTTTTTAATTCTGGGACCTGATCTGTGAGGCTTGTACATTGTACTTGATTGTAAAATCAGTGAATTAGCTTTATTGTTCTTCACTCACATGTTGTTCTGGTTTGCATTTTGTGCTTGTAGCCAGCCAGAGACACACATTTTGGGAAAAGTGTCAACAAGTCTATTATAGCCTTTTTCCACAAGTGCCTTTAATTGTATTTAGTGTGACTATTCCTATGTCTGTAATCTGCAAAGTCTATTCATCTAGGCAAAAAATAATGTTTATTAAAATGTATGAATGTAAAAAATGCAACCTAAATAGTGCATTAAAACAAATCAGTAAGATAAAAGAAAGGTGAAAAACAGTTATATAATTTATCTTTAAACAGTAAATTAACTGTAAAATACTGTGAAATTAATAAAACAAAAACAGTTCAATCTGTATTTTTCATCTATTCATCTAGGCAAAAAATAATGTTTATTAAAATGAATGTAAAAAATACAACCTAAATAATGCATTAAAACAAATCAGTAAGATAATGTAAAAGAAAGGTGGAAAAACAGTTATATAATGTATCTTTAAACAGTAAATTAACTGTAAAATACTGTGAAATTAATTAAAAATAAAACAGTTCAAACTGTATTTTTCATTAACAATACAAAGCTGTAAATTTCAGCGACAGCATAATAATGTTAATTTTACAGTAACATAAAGGCAACCCTGCTGCCAGCTCTTTACTGTTATTTTACCGGTAAATTCTTAACAGTCTAGTCTCATTGTTCTGTAAACTGCATGGGCATTAAATGGTTCTTTCTTTGATTCCAGGTGTTTTGTTCACCTGAGACTTTAAAATGCTGCTTTTAATTGAGCCCATAAAAAGGACATTTTCTAGGAGGGAATAATGTTGATGTGAAAAAGTTGCATTTGTCAAACTCAGGAATTTTTCCTAGAAATGAAACTTTTTCTGCCTCTTAGAGTTTTCTTAAAATTGGAACATTCTTAGCTAAGATATTTGTATGGGAAATAAACTTCACGGTGGATATGTTCATATGTTCATCAGTTGCTATACTGTTGTTTTGAAAGCAATAATTAATTTAGTTATTTTATATATAAATGCACCTATATAGTCTGAAGCAGTTCTACTTGTTGTCCTGAGATCAGTGTTTGCAGCCGTGATTAGACAGAAATATTTAATGAGCACAATAATAATAAAAATACAGTTTAACATCAGCTAAATGACAAGTCTTCTTAAACCGTGGTCTTATACTAGGCATTTAGTCTTAAAATGAATACTAACTATATTTTTGTAACCTTCAGAATAGCATATTTTATCTTTAAACTTCAACAGAATAATTAGAAAGATTTGTTTCTATTGATGAATTTATATATTAAATGTATACAGTGAAGAAAAGCAGCTAATTGAAGTGAGTAAAGATACAGATTATTATTATCATTAATGTTATTCAAAATGATATAAAAAGAACTGAAAAAAGTGAGTTTTTACCAAGAAAAAACATGAATCATGCAATGCATAGTCATGTGTTATAATGACATTTTCTTTCAAATTTCAACCACTGATTAGTCTTAATTATTGCAGAATAGTTGTCTGTTACCAGTGTAGTTATTATTTTATATATAACTTTTGTTATAAATGTATGAATAATAACTTGTGCTTTAAAGTTACAAAACATTTTTAATTTAATTACAGTACTACAGAGATAACGGCAGTGTGCTGCATGGATGATGTACCAGAGATGTACAGTATGGGTATTTGAACATTTGATGGATAATACTCATCCCCATAACGAGAGCAGGTCATGGAAACTTTTGCTGATAATTGTGTTGATCATTTTCCATGTGGGAATTTTCAATAATGATATGATAATGTGTGAAGGAGATGTGATCTATTTATCTAGTCAAGTCAATTTTATTTGTATAGCCCAAAATCACAAATCATAAACTTTCCTCAGGAGGCTTTACAGTCTGTAGAGGACACGACACCCTCTGTCCTTTTCAGTACCACCCTCTCATCGGAGGAGGAAAAACTCCCCGTCAAAAAATAACTCTTTTAGTTCAGTGCCCGGAAAAGACTAGTAATTATTATCCTCTGTGTTTGGGACATATTCTGATATGATGAGCTTTGCTGAGTGGCAGCTTAGTTGTAGTTAACATGACTTTTATACCCATTGACCGTATGACAGGCATCCGGAACAATCCAGGCATTATTACTGAGAAATAGACCAAACTGGTCTTTATACATTTGTTTAAATACACAATGAACATACAGGATGATGAAGGAATACTGTATTAGACAGCAGGTCAGCAGTAGTAAGTGATCATCTGAACGCTGGAACCTGAAGATTAATCTGAGATGCAGCTCAGCACCGTGTGTCAAGTTGTTCTAGTCACAAATCAGAAAAAAACATGAATTAATTAATGTAATGAATTATTTCAAATGAATGGTAAAAGTGTATAAGGGCTTAGAACATTATGATAGAAGTATATGCTGGTCATCTCCATGCTCTGTTACGTCTCATAAGTTGTTGCAGCAATTTTGGGGTTGATACCATTTGTTACACAGATTTGGTGCTAAATTTAACCATTTTTTTACCACTGGAGAATTGATAAAAATAATCAATAATCCCTCCAGAATACCACATTAAGACACCGAGACCTTGAGGAACACCAGAAAAAAAGACATGCTGTGATTTGGGATCAAAAACTTTTGACATTTTGGAGATTTCTGCAAGAATTGCATTTTTCGGCGATTGGATGGCGAGCACTTGTGTTGTGTAAACTGCTCAGAAACCCCCTTATTGTCAGTCTAGCTAGGAAAGCCATCCATCCTCTGAATGCTCTAGGTCTCTAGTCTGATCCATCCATCCTCTGAATGCTCTAGGTCTCTAGTCTGATCCATCCATCCTCTGAATGCTCTAGGTCTCTAGTCTGATCCATCCATCCTCTGAATGCTCTAGGTCTCTAGTCTGATCCATCCATCCTCTGAATGCTCTAGGTCTCTAGTTTGTGGCTGTAAAGTTTCATGAGGCTGTGATTATCCTAGAATTCACCACAGGTCATTTTATACAGTGAGGTCAATGAAATGTTTCCTATGAGGACTAACATCATCACACATGAATACAGTTGGCCTCATTGGATCCACAAGAGTCTCAGCTTTACAGTGAGACCCAATTTATGTAATTCAAGACTGTTTAGGGACCCCAGTATGCAGAACTATTCAAACACACCATTTTAGAAT
>CAKAOH010038626.1:0-30795 GCA_916701665.1 Sebastiscus tertius | reverse complement strand
GTTTACAATGTTTACTGAGGTAATAAATCAAGTGAGAAGTAGGCTCATTTTCTCATAGACTTCTGTACAATCAGACTTCTTTTTGCAACCAAAGGAGTAGCCCCCTGCTGGCTGTTAGAAAGAATGCAAAGTTTAAGGCACTTCCACATTGGCTTCACTTTTCACACTCTTTCACACACTGAAGTTACCGCCTGGCTAAAAGAGGCAGATCCTGACACGTCATATCTCACTAGTTACTGGATGAAGGTTTAAACAATCACTCCACTCATTAAATCATTAAATGCATGGTCTTTGCTGTGTGACGTAGCGCCACAGCTCATTTTCCAAGAACCTTCATAAGCTGTAAATATTATATTTAATTAAAACCTAATAATTCCTTCTGATGTTAATGGAGGTACTCTTTATTTTAAGCACTATTAAATGCTGCGGGAAACCCTGATAGGTCAACAGAGCATGCAACAGATCAGTAGCATCCTGCTGAAAGTCAACCTGTAACTATATTGACTTTCAAAACATCAGCAGACACATTTGGGAGTGGGATCGGTAAATGCAACATTTTTTCTTTATGATTGTTTCTGGAATCACCATCAGACTTATAACTCTATTATATGCATTGTGTTACTACCGTGTGTGTGTGTGTGTGTGTGTGTGCGTGTGTGTGTGTGTGTGTGTGTAATAGACAGGGACAGAGGGAGTGGACAGAAATAGCCCCAGCCGCTGCAGGCCCAGGACTGCAGGGGCCCGGCCCTTCTAAACCAGGCCAGGGCTTTGGACGATCTGATTGGTCAAAATGCCATGAGAGGAAGAGTGTATGTGTGTGTGTGTGTGTGTGAAAAGAGAGAGGATGTCAATTGTGAGAATGGATGTGAGTGTATGTGAGAGAGAAAAAAAACAGGGCAAGAAAAAGACATTTGGTGCTTTTGTGTGTGTGTATGTGTGTGTGTGTGTGTGTGTGTGTAGCTGCCCTGAGCATAACTCAGCAGACAGAGAAAAGGAGGAGCTACAATCGCATTACAGAAGAGGAGCACCCATTACATCAGCTTGTGTGTGTGTGTGTGTGTGTGTGTGTGTGTGTGTGTGTGTGTGTGTGTGTGTGTGTGTGTGTGTGTGTGTGTGTGTGTGTGTGTGTTACGTCCGGCTGCCAACGGCTGCGGCTCAGCGAGGGTTAATGAGTTCACGATTTCAGCATGCAAAAGTGCAGCTTTACATACTTCCAGAGCATTGGAGAGAGGTGGAGAGGACACTGAGGAGAGGAACTATCTTTCATAGTTAAACATTAGTGAAACACAGTATATTCCTTGTGTGAGTGTGATTAATTCAAATTCCTGATAACATACAGATAGCCCAAGTTTGTTTATAAATGGTATGATACGGAGAACGACATTGATCCTAAGAATAATTTGATCTCAATATCCGTCATCATTGTGAATACTACACTGAAGAACAGTTTAATAGAAATGTGAATATAGAGGGAGTGATATCAATAAATACATTTCAACATCAGGAGCCTCAATAGGAATTTCTCAGAGATTCACCATCGTTTGACACAATATCGTCAGAAATCTAGTGTAATAGCAGTCGCTGAGACTTGGCTTCATGATGAGCAAGCTGCTGTGGTCAAAATCAAGGGAAATGAGATGTTTTTTCTTTTAACAAAAAAGGGCAAAGGTGTTGCTTTATATACAGAGAAAACTTAGATGTAAACTTGTGAACAGTATTGTTCTAGACAACGTTATGGAGTGTAACACTGTAGAAATTGAGGTTGAGTTATCCAGGATCTCATCTTGATACATTTACGGACAAGGTAGTTGTGCCACTAAAGACTCATTTTCTATCAATTAATCTATCGCCTATTTTACCGATTAAAGCTACAATAGGCAGCATGTTTTTGGCATCATTGGGCAAAAATTCCATAATAACCTTTCAGAATATTGTAATTCAAGTGTTCTGAGAGAAAACTAGACAAGGTCACAAACTTTCCCATTTTACAGCTAAACAGTACACTACAAGATGTTGTTGCCTAGTTTGACCGTTTGATCTGAGTTCACGAGTGATTGACAGCCGGCTCTCATAGATTGTTGCTGGACAGCAGTTCCCAGGTCGGCTCTTACTGCTTGTTTTCCTCTGGTCTGGGAAATCTTGCAGATGCCGTAAGGAGCACCAGAGGACACCGGAGGACACCGAGGCACATGATTTTTTTTCAGGGTACCTGTCTAATGCACTACTGTCAGGATCTAGCAACCGTTTTATAAAAATATAGTTTTTTAAATCATATTTGCTCCATTTCTACCCACTGCAGCTTTTATCTAAGCGATTCATTTTCCTCCAAAAATCAAACTGACCTATAATGTGTAACTTCTGGCGGCATCTAGCGGTGAGGTTGCAGATTGCAATTCCTCCCATGTGCCAAGCGTGTAGGTGTAGGTGGCCGACGTGAAAACGTGAAGAAGCTCTGTTTAAGAATGAAATACAAGTTTGGTTTGCTTGAAAAACGACTTTAAAAATATATTGGTTATTTAAATAGTTGCTGATTCATTTTCTGTTGCATTCCCACAACGAGGCGACCGGCGTGAACCGGAAGGAGCAGTCACAGCTGGCGGGTGTGGCACAGCGTCGCCGGGCGGAAACCTGCGACCCCGCACCAAAAGCTAGACCGCAGAGGCCAGACACACAGCCACCCGACGGTAGAGATCAAAGTAAGCACTCTACATTTATTGAGCACCGTCTTTTCCTGTAAAATGTCCGGTGTAATCGGTAACACCGGTGTTGTCACAAGTTTATTAACCGGTGGGAAAAGTTCCTCACCGTCACATCCCTATTACAGATCTGACACTCGTGGCTCTAACTTCCACTCCAAATGTAATTTGAACATTTAAAAAATTGTTCATAGAGCAGAGGAGGTGAGCTGAGAACTGAAAATTGTGGATAGACTATGTGAACAGAGACAGAGAGACAAGTCAAGGAGGACAGGGTAGAGTTTATCTGCACTATACACACTGTTGTCACAGTCTGAGGACCATGTATACACACACGCCACAAGTCTGCTCCTTCACCCTCACAAGCCAGAGTAACACCAGACAAGATAATACCACACTAGACCAACACCTAGACCAGCAGTGGATCACCACAGCAATAACACCAACACACATCAGACACTTCATGTTTAGAAGTCACACTTGTGTTGTTGTTGTTTCGGCATGTCATCCAGTTTAGTGACCAATAAAACAGCAAAAGTGGTGGGGCATGGCAAGAGCATGTGTGGTTGCATTCCTGTCATAGGTCCAGATGGATTAGTACTGTGTCCTGGTAGATAATATTACCAGCTTTTTGAAACAGGTGTTATATCACGTGGTCTGTTGAGTTGCACAATTTCATTCAAATGCAGTTTGAAGTGCTATATACAGTACATGATATGAACAACTTGAAACAAAAAGGGACGGGAACGATATGAACATTTGATTTTCAAAGTTTGCAAACCTACAGTAGGATTACACACACACCCAAAGTAGTCTGTAAGTGTATTTTTGGCTAAGCTAGGCTAATCAAATCCTGACTCTAGCACTGTACTTAAGACACAGACTCAGCTGTCCGAGCTGACCCACGGCAGGATACGACAACGCGATGTCAATATTGTATTCTATGATGACTAGGATAACCTCCCTTGGCCATTTTATGTGTTTTGGCCAATCACAGATTAGCATGAAAAAATTAAAATACGTTGAACTGATAGAAGAGGTCCCGCCTCAAGGGAGGACAGCACCAGCCCGTCCTCCCTTGCCCCCACCATCACCACTTTCTTGCCTGCCCTGCAGGTGTCGCTGTTGAAGCATTTTAATTAGACTTTTTTAAATAATGGATTTTTTCCAAAGAAGAGAGATAAAATATTTTATAAATGATACTGAGATTTGGTAATGGTTCATCTCTTTTTTTACATTTTGGTCTCCCTCTTGCCTCTAAAAACTAGAGGAGGAACCTCCTCTGGCTCTATGGACCAGCCTCCACTGGTGTGAATGAATAAGGCCCAGCAGCTTCAGGATGCACAGAGTCTCTCCTGCTGACAGTTGTTGGTTCTATTCCAGCTAGCCTTCCTGAGGTTACTATGATACCAGAGGAAGCTGTGGAAGTATGCTGCTCAGCTCTGCTCCATTTGTGAAAGCAATCTGACACAACAGAAATATCCTGATAAATACTAAAAAGCAACCCCCGACCACATCTTTTCAGTCTCCCTCTCAACCACTACATATCTGGATTCAAAGTTTGAACAGTTAAGCCACACTTACTGCCAGACTCACAAAAACCTCAGTCAAACCCATAATTATGGCTTGTTCGACATATAAATACATAAAATCACTCCAAGCATGCCAGCTAGGACTGTCACCAGCAGAAACCAGTGGAGAACTATACCTTGTCTGACTGCCTACTTTTCACCACACTCATCCTCAGTAGCCAGAAGCTCTTAAAAGGCCGTCACCGATCAGATCTTATGACTGCAGTAGGCAGTGGTATACCACCATCTTGTCTAAGATCAGTCTGAATGGTGTCCAACACTGGTATGGCTCCTACCAACACATGTCTGTAAAGCATGTCACCATAACCACAAACAATAAGTCAAAATCATTATCTGAGAGTCTATTCATTTGAATCTTCCACAATATGAATCTGAAATGACTATTTAGATGGATCTACAAGTTTAAGGATCAACGATTGGGGAAAAAAATCTTTTGGACAAATATTAAAATTTGACATGCCATTATGGTGGCATGGTGGTGCAGCACTGTCGCCTCACAGCAATAGGGTTGCTGGTCCAAACCCGGTTTGGGGCCCTTCTGTGTGGAGTTTATCAATCATTGTCCATCATGGGCTTCGTCCTAAAGCGCATACTATGCACTACATACTCAACATGCGTACTATCGTTCAACATACTTTTGTGTGAATAAACAGTAGTATGTATCTTTCTGTACGCACTGAGCTGTAATTTACGTCGTCACTTCCTTGAGAGCCTCCTTGCCGGTTGGAGACGTGTAACCATGGTAACCTGTGCCAACCTCATGTAACCAAAACAACGGTTTGTGAGAATCAAAGTCTGAATTAATTTAAAATATATAGAACGCCTAGCAAAGTGGAATCTTATACTTGCATTTAAATTGAAGCGTTGTTGACGTTACAGAGCAGTCTGTTAACATCCATTACGAACGTTGTTGTTACTGTCGCATTGCATTGTGGGATATTTATGCTGCTGTAATGTCCAGCAATGCATACTGTAATATTTAATCAAAAGTGGTATGCAATTCGCGTACTATTGGGTTCATACTAAGGTTTCAGACGTACTAAAATATCTCACATACTGTTTTAGCGTGCTAAATAGCATATTAGTTAGTTGTTAGTTAGGATGCAACCACGGTCTCAACAAAAAGAGCTGCAAATTCAAATCAAAATTTCCATTTTAAAATGCTTAATAGTTACACCTATAGGTATTGAACCCTCATTGGCAGAGTTAGAGATGAACTTTTTTGTGCACCTGCCACTGGCTGGTGGATTCCAAAATCTACCAGCCTCTCAATAGATTACCATATTGGCTGGTGACCCAACCCTGCTCATTGTTGTTAACCAATATCATAGACCAATATTTGACTTCATTCAATAACTGAATACCAGTGATTTATCATCTAATAACCTCCGGGGGAGAGGTGTTTGTTGCTCTGCAGTGCTGCAGTGATAAACAAGGACACAGGGTCAATGATGATGAACATGGTCAATATCATCAAAGTGAGCAGAGCCACAGCAGCAGCAGTTTGACAACTGTAGTTCCAGCTTCCTCTAGCTATCTGGAAGAAAAGTACTGCAGCGGTTACTTTCTCTGCTCGCAGGAGGTGTCACTGACATGTTTGAATGCAAAGGTTTAAACTGCTCTTCCCCTCCCTCCATGAGGTGCAGGTTGGCCAGGTCAAAAGTCATACAACCTCTGGAGAATCTGCATCCTGCTAAAGCCTCATTTATACTCCCGGATATATAACGGACGTGTACACAGACAGCTGCGTACACCACGGACGTACTGTACTCTTTACTGTGCTCTGTGTTTCTTTACTGTGTTCTGTGTTCTGTGTTTCTTTACTGTGCTCTGTGTTTCTTTACCGTGCTCTGTGTTTCTTTACTGTACTCTGTGTTTCTTTACCATGCTCTGTGTTTCTTTACTGTACTCTGTGTTTCTTTACCATGCTCTACTGTTTCTTTACTGTACTCTGTGTTTCTTTACTGTACTCTACTGTGTTTTGTCCACCTCAGCCTGCTGGTATTGCAGTACAGCTGGGCTCTACAGTGCAGCAGAGTGAACATTAGTGTGTGCGTGTGCGTGTGTGTGTGAAAGTGAATGTATGTGTGCGTAGTGGTGCCAGTGAATTCTGACTCGGGACTGGTAAAATAACATTACATGGATTTGCTTTTCTTTGTCTTTCTTATTAGCAAAGCTCATTGTACAAAACGTTCAGGCAGCAGCTTCTCAATGTGAGCCGGACCATCACTTTCACTGGTTCAAATGATGAACGTCTCTGGCGGCAAGTCCCATCAGCTGTCACTAATTAACATTCATTCCGTGAGTAACTTGTTGTCTGTTGTCTAAACTCAGCCAAATATCTTTTGTGAGGGAAGAAGCTCCACTTTGTAACTTTGCTGTACAATCACTGTGTTATACCAGTTCCAACACCAACAGAGTGATAATGTCTTCTCTTCAGCTGATTGCCTCACGTCAATTTCAGGAGTCACATCCTCCAGTTAAACTTTTATTCACCATATTAATAATTGAAGCATATAAACTGAACATTTTTGAACCAGAACCTTCAGTATTTGGATCAAGTTGCTCATGAAAAATAGGTATCTTGTATCAGATTTAGAAGTATACAGCTGTTATGTGTCAAATACATATTTAATCAACATTAAGGTAAATATTGATCAGATTTGACTCGGCAGATACCCAATGTTAAACCACTCCGATCAGGATTGTGAACAAAAAAGACATCCCTGCATGTTAGTTCTAATGTCTGTGCACATCATGCTGCAGAAGCCACTAATGTACAACACATAGGGATGTAGAACTAGCCGTCGTTAGCTAATGCAAAGGTACATACTCATGTTTCACTTGCTCATTGTTTTCACTAAACAGCAGACGTACACATACACCACATCACCTGCATTCCAGTCAAGGTAACCAGAATGTGTAATGTACTGGCACAAATGTGGTGGTTAGAGTTACAATACCATTACCATGGAAACCATTCAGTATCCATGGCAACAACCCTCATCAGGTCCCTTAGCCAAGTAGCTGGCTGTGAACACGGAAGTAGGGCACTTCTAAGCTATCTTTTCCATTTAAAAAAAAAAAAAAATCTATGATACCACACTTGCAGAGTTACAAGGGCACCTCAGGTGGTAATGAGGGGCGGGGGGGACTACAAATGATTCTATTACTTGTAAACTGGAGATGTGGAGTTGGAGACGGACATGGGTGTTTACTAGGGGTGTAACGATACATCGATCCGGATCGATGTATCGATTCAGTGATCAACAATCCAACATATTGATGCAAAGTGAAAACATCAATACCTATCGTCCTCTTAAGATACGCCTTTATTTTGAAATTCTTAACCGATAAAAAAGCATTTAAACATGAGGTCTGGTTTTATCCTATTTACTAATAAGAATAGTTTTTTTTCATTTAAATGTCTGAAAGAGCCCAGTAATAGAATTGTAACATTGTAATTTAGTTGCTCTTTGTGGGTTGATGTGTAACCGATTGTGTGAAATATATGTGAAATAGGATATCGTCTCGTGTCGATCGCAGGCCGCTGAATTGAATCGTATCGAAATCGTATCGTGGCAGGCTTTGTGACGTCAGCAAATATCGTATCATTGTCCAAAGAATAGATATATTGTCATGATGAAACTGGTGATCTATACCCCTGGTGTTTACCAGGCAGGATGGGCCTAAGGAATAATGCCATTGGGTTGCACAACGACAAGTGTTGGATCCAGGGTTTTTTGGAAGTTGACTCCTACTAGGAACTCAAAATCAGTATATTTCAGACATTACTGACAGATTTTGACCATTAACAAAAATTCGGTCTCTCGTAAGCAGGTAGAACACTAAAATCACTGGAGCCCCCTTAGATGTATTAATTTCACATACTACACTGACAGTTTTAGTGCTAAAAACTTTATCAAAGAGGCAACTATAGTGACCTCTCTAATCAGACGTAAACTTGTGAAAACAATGCTGAGTGTCAGACCACCTAAACAGCCCATGAACATCCATCTGTGCGGTTGTACAGTACCTGGGTGTACGTAAGCAGGCGGACTCTGACAGAGATACTGTGGAGGGTAGCGGCTCCTCTTGCTGTGTTTGTGGATTCTGTAGTCCTTCTCACTGCGCGAGCGTCGGCTCCTGTGAGGCTCTACAGAAGCCGCCGGTGGCAGCAGGCGCTCCAACAGATCAGAGCTGGGCCATGCCCGCCTGAGCGTGCGGCTGCTTGTCTTCTTCATCCTCACCCCACCGGGTGGCAGACAGATACAAGACTGAGTCAAAATAGTTTTTTCCACAAGCAAACTTCTGAATGTTTGGGCCAAATGGTTGACCCAAGGTGGCAGGTTCCCAGCTCCTCACGTAAATTCCATTCTGGACCGTTAGTGGTGATAAATCGACGGATGAATATCAAATAATCACCATGTTGGGAAATAAAGAATTCCAGTCCCGGGTTGGCCAGACTTTCTCATGGTCATGTCACTGTCACCTCCCGCTGCATACACACTTCTCCTTCCTCCTCAGGTGACACCAAATCCACGATGGAGTGACCGGTCAACTGTTAGCTAATGCTTCTGCGGTGACGTCTGAATTCATACACTCACACAGACACGAGAAACACACACTTAGTAGTGACAAGCTGAGGCGTCTACACCACTCCGGTGGCTAGCGGTTAGCCTAGCCTGGTGTCTTTGCTTGGCGGCAGACCCGTTTGGTCTAAGCTTTAGTAGAAGCATGAGAAATGAGGGGAGGGCACTTTTTGAGGCGGTCTAAAGGGGGGGTCGGGTAGGCAGAGCGGTAAAAAGACAAGCCTGGATCCCTGTCAGATAGACAAAAGCCTGTGCGGCGAAGGGAGGGAAGCAAGAAAAGAGGGAGTGAGGGAGGGGGCGCTGATACAAAAGAAAACGAGAGGAGAGAGGCTGCTCAGCCAGCAGAAGGAGGAGAGAGAACGACACAATCTCCATGGGAAAAGCAGACACACTCCTCCCTTCTGCCTCCATCCATCCGTGATCATTCTTCCAGGACTTCACACACACCAGCAGTTGATCCTCTGGTAAAAATGTGTGTGCGTGTGTGTGTGTGTGTGTGCGTGAGAGAGAGAGACAGTGTACCACGGCTGAGCAAAGGGATGATGGAAGACGTGTAAGAGAGAAATCTACAAAAAGCAACATTCAGTGAGGAGAAAGGGTTAATCCGGAGCAGAGCGAGCGCTGCCTCTGCTTCTCCTTTGTCTTCTCCTTCGTCCGTTCGCCTCTCTTTCTGCTCGCTGCTCACCCGCCTGCAATCACTCTGTCGCTCAGTGTGTTGTTGTTGGAGAGGAGGGAGAACGGGAGAGGGAGAAGAGGGAGGAGGCAGAGGGAGGGGAGGGCGAGAATCGTGTCAGTCAACCCCCCCCGCCCCACCACACACACACACACACACACACACACATACACATACACATACACATACACATACACATACACATACACATACACATACACACACACACACACACTTTCCTCCTGTTGTTAAAGCTGAGCGGTGCTACCCATTCATAAAAACACACTTCTACATCCTATAGTCGAATGCTACTTAGAGTGTCCATTTGTGTTTCTGAAAGGAACTGCTAAGACCTGTGTGTGTGTGTTTGTGTGTGTGTGTGTGTGTGTGTTTGTGTGTGTGTGTGTGTTCAAAGTCTGGCTGGAGAGAAGCCAAGTCCATGAGCCAGCCAATCAGCATGGGGCTCTTAGGTTGACTCTTTAGTTAGCAGCACACTGACCAAATGCTGCAACACACAGCAACACAGGCAATAGACAGTGTTTATAGTTAGCATTGTGCTGTCGCTTAGTGTCAACACCACTAACACACTGCCAAGCGTGTCCACAGCCCTGTGCTACGAAGCAGGATTTGGGGTTGGCGAGGTAACTTCAGGTTTAACCCTTCAGGGTTTTCAGTCCTACGATGGTGGTTCACTTCGTACCGGGGTAGATCATCGCCATGGTAACTTATGCTTCACACCTAACCAGGTTATGTTCGATGTTAACAGATCACCTCGTATAAAAGCACCGCCTGCTGACCAATCAGAGCTCGGTGCATGAAAAATAATATTACATGAATACAAAGAAGTTTAAGTCATAATCCGGACTAAAAGCAAAACACAGTTTAAACTGACAAATGCAGAAAGGACAGCTAGAAAGAAATCAGTGACCTGCCCCGTGTAGAGCACGATAGATCGGACTATAATTACATGTGTTTATTCCGTTAAATCAATGTAGGGATGTCACAATACCAGAAATCTAGTAGTTGATACCAATACCAGTGAATTTCCCCGATTCTCGATACCCAATTTGCTAACACGGTAAAAAACACAAAAAAACAATAAATCCCATGTAATTCAACACGCACTCTTTTATTAAAAACATTTGAACAGCCTTTAAGTAATAAATAAGAAGAATTAACCCATTTAGTTCCTTTTGGCGTATCAGCGGCATGTTATCAATCGATAGTCAGACGATGGACGCTACATACTGACTGTGAATGCATCTGTTCCGTCAGCTCAGAGCAGCAGGAGTCATATTTCACACACGGGACGAGAGAGAGTTGACAGACAGACAAATGGCAGAGGATTTGTTGTCGGAGGGAAAAGCGAACGCACCTATTTGGCAATATTTCACGTTTATTCCCAATGCTATAAGAGAACCATAACGTTAATGCGGTAATCGCCACGAGGCAGATGGAGCCGTCACAGCCGGTGTGCACGGAGCAGCGGCGCCTGGTAGACCCCTGCAGCAGAGCCCCACAGCAAAGGCGCAACCAGAGAGGCCAGACACACCGCCACCCGACGGTAAAAATCAGAGTCAGCACTCTGCACATATTGACCAGCATTTTTTCTTGTAAAATATCCGGTGTAATCGGTAACACCGGTGTTGTCACAAGTTTATTAACCGGTGGGAATTTGTCCTCATTGTCACATCCCTACCAATCACCATTACAGGCATCGTACAGAAGAAAAATAGTGCCGTCACGTTTTTAGAATTTTGGCATCGACTTGGTTCCAAAGTATCGGTTCTCGTGACATCCCTAGTTGCTTATGCGGGGTACACACTACGCGAGAATCAAGCCGATTCTGGGCCCGATTCCCGATGTGAGGTGTGTTAAGAGAGTTTTTACATCCCCGATCTGGTGTTTATTCTGAAGCAAAGGAGCCAAATTAAATGAGAAACCACTACAGCACTTAAATATCTCACTTAAATGTACTCTGTAGAATTTTTCACCACAAGTGACACTATGTAAAGTAAGGTTGTGATGAGCAGGTCTCTTTTTGTTGATATCTAATGCTCTACTACAACGCACACACATGCATGACCATGCAGGTGACACGTGCACATTCCTGCCAACTGCAGTGGGCTGTGAACAAAGACTGTATAAAATACGGACGTAGTCTTCGTGACGTCAACGGTATGTTTCTGAAGAGCCGTTGTGAAGCTCAAAACGGGCGGCTCTGTCCATCCATCGCCATCTTGGCAGTGATGACACAGCCTCGTCACTGCTAGTCCAAAAATGGTCAAAGAGGTGGATCGTCAGTGGAACCGAAGGGTGCCGCTTGGCTGTGAAGCAAATATTAGTGCACGCGAGCTATGCTATGCTATTCCACCGATCGACAGCTGGTCGACAGCAACACGTCCTTTTCAAAGTGTCTGCAACAAGCAGGGAAGAAGACTTCTTGAAGAATTTGAAGACCAAGCTAACATGAATGTAATCAATGCAGGTTCCAATATAATAATAATTCAACAATTTGACATTGAATACGTTTTATAAGGAAATGCATTCAAATGTTTGTTAGACCTCAAAGACAAACAAAAGAAAGAATTAGCTCAAATTACTTCTATTTCTAATGGTTTTGGCACAATGGCGGTGCAAAGTTAAACTCTATTATGTGAGTTTGAACAGATAAACCGACTATGATACAAAACTTCTAGTGACGGTGACAAATAACAAGTAGGTGAACTGTGACTATGTTAGAGCTCCTGACATGTCACTGACTGATGCAGCTCTACAGCAGTGTGAGCAGAGAAACAGAGGTGCAACACCCAACTGATAGATTTGGATTTCTGGATTTTGTTGCATAAATTCTTCTTTTTGGGCATTCATTAATAACTTTATGTAATGCCATTTGATAATTTGACCAGTGTTGACAGAGGGCTGCTGAACCAGACCCCAGCAGTGAGGAAGTCCAGTGGTTCACATTTTACTGTGAACTGCTGTCATCTAGTGGACTAACAGGGTTACAGCATTAAACAGTATTTAAAGGCGCCATCTACAGGTTAAAAAATCATCTGCACACATGATTTGAAATCGATACACTAACTTTTTAGCAAAAGTTTGTTCTTGTAAGGGAATCAGGGATAAATGAATTATGGATATAAACAAGTAAACAACAATTAATGGCAAATACATACAGCTTTTATTAGAAGATAATAAAAAGTGCAACTAATTCAGTTCCCAAGATACAAGGCAGTGTACCATTTAACAAAAAAATAGAATAAACCAACTTCTAATCAAGTTAAATGAACAGTGGTTTAACCTGCTGCTTCTGTTCTCATTTTCAATATAAACAGCAGAGCAATAATACAGAGATCAACCGCTGATAGTGATCAAACAGTTTGGGACAATATACAGTATACAGTAATCATTCCCATACAAACGCTGTTTGCATAATCTGCTTATAGTAATCAAGTAGTCCACCTAGAGTGTTAGTTTGGGGTCTTTTCATACATGAAAACATACAGAAAAACATTTTAAAACTATGTTAGAATAACGTTAGTTGAATTTCTGTTTTTTACTTTACTCCCGTGAATTTGCCTCGTGGACCATCTGCTTTCTGGCTGGATACGTGAGGCTGATGCTGCGTGCACATCGATATCATGACGGGGAAAGGAAAGTCATTTTCTCTGAATGAAAAAACGACAGCGCACGGGGAAAGCACCTGTGGGTGAAGCCGCCCTCGTCAAGAGGATCGATAGCACCTGAAACTCCGCCGACCGGCTTCTCGGCACCGCAGCGCCGGCAGCTCACGCAGACCGACGCCCGTCTCCCTCCATGCCGCTACCGGGGTGAGAGAACGAGGAGTCAAGTGCGCCGTTCGTCTGCATGCCCGCCATGGATGCGTGCTCGCATTGCAGAGGGCGGAGCTGGCAAGCTGGCGCATGTCTGGAGAGTGATCCGGAGTAACGTTTAACATTTCTTTACCAATAAAAGTGCTCAAAAATACTTTCATATCACGTTTGCCGTCCTTAAATACAAGGTGCAAATCCTTAGTATCGATACAATCGATTTTATATCGATATACGTCTCCCGTGAAGGACAACTTGCTGAGTACCTGTCGATGTAATTGGATTGTAGGAATATAAATCGATACATCGATGTAGTAGATGAATCGTTACACCCCTAGTAATGGCGATATTGCAAAATCCCTGTCGTGGCCGAACATGACACCGGTGACGGCGATGAACCGGTGACACCGGTGGTGGGCGGTATACCGCCCACCCCTACATGCATGTACATTAATGTGGCAGCCACCCTCTCACTCTCCTCGCCCCAGCCGAGGACCGCTGCCTTGTCGGGTGTGGGAAACAAACGGAGGCATCAGCAGCATTAACTGCCCCATATTTGAAACTACTCTTGACTGTCTGTCACAAAGCCACACGGTGCGGTGACAACTGTGATGTTGTCATGAAAGCTCAAGCTATCCAGGGACTACAACTCAACACTTCCCGTAGTTACTCCACAAATTAAAGACCACATCCAGTAAACTCCCTTGAAGGCTGCACTGTAAGAAGTTCTCAGAGGAACTGTTGAGTCTGTATTAACCTTATTCTAATATCACAAAAGGTCTACTTGTCCATTCTCCCCTCCGTTCTTCAGCGGGGCTTTGTCCCTGTCATGCTCATTTTACGACATTTTTTCCAACTCTGCATTTTTTAGCTGGTTAAATAAAGCCAGAGTGGAAGAAAATCAATTTACAACTGGGTTGTTGATGCAGCTGTTATGTTTTTGCTTTGGTGACACTTGGAAATCCTGGATCATCAGAACGCAGCTTTGAATTTCAAATGAAATTAATTAAAAGGTTACAAAAATGAGAGTCAGACCAACAAAAGAGGAGAGAGAAAGATAGAGTGAGGTAAAGGGGCAGGAAGCTCCACGCCTGCAGGCACACACAGCTGGCAACCCGACTACCACACACACACACACACACACACACACACACACATACATATAGGATAACACAGATCTGTGAGTGGTAAAAAATAATTTCATCCTGATGAAAGGCTCAGTTCAATTACTTTCCAAAATTCACTTCATCTGTCTGTACACGATCAAGTCTGTGTGTGTGTGTGTGTGTGTGTGTGTCTATAGACACACAGAGAAAGGTGTGCAGTAACCACATAGTTGTTGTAACTTGATCTTCTGACTAATGGCAGCTCCACTCTGTTCACTGCAGCACACATAGCTGTTTGAGTGCCCCTGAGCCAAACGCAGACACCCAAACAGGCATTAGGCTCTTCTTAATACTGCTGAGGGGAGCTGTACAGGGCAGGGGACCAGCAGAAGGAAGAGTGGAGTAAGTAAGGATAAGTCTGGCAATATTCTATATTTTTCTTATTGTCAACAAATCCCATGTGCAAAGCTAAAGCCTGATGTGTCTTATTCCTCTTCGCCACAGAGCTTTGTTGTTGTCCAAAAAACATTAAAAACGAATCTATGAGCCACAATATGGCACTATGACTCAAGTCAGTTGTAGATTAATCTACCACTTAAAAAAGTCCCCACCAAATGCACCTTACCGAGTGCGCGGCGTAACCTCTCCACATACAGACGGAGAGACGGGTGAAGTGAGGATGATGTTGTTGGTACCGGTTACAAACAGGCTCGGTAGTAGGCCTGCACAGTATGAGGGAAATCTGCGATGTGCAATATCATTGTTCAATATTGCAATGACGATATGACTTATGATAAATAAACAAATATTGAAGTGAGCATATTAGCTATACTTACAGCCTGGTTGTCTTTAAATTCAGAACCAGATTAGAGTTGAATATTTTAAATATAACTAGGTACCAACTAAATGTTGTTTCTAGAGCAGCAACAGTAATATTTACAACAGCAAACTCATTAATATCTCACTGGAAACAAGCTGAAATGTTAATAAAATAATGAATATTCCCAAAATCAAAATACTGAGTGAAGTTTAGAAAGAATGAAGAACACAGACATCAATCAGTATCAGTCATTCATCCTGTCCTCTGATGATGTGATTCACTGCCTGCAGGTAACGTTACCGCTGGAAACGAGAGGCGGGGCTGCTTCGTCTCAGCCAGCAGATAAGTTTACAAGAATTTTAAGACACGTGGCAAACTAAGCTAAGCAGTTAGACTACATACAGACATTTTTTTTTTTTAGGTTGTGTAGCCGAGGGTTACGTTGTATCTATACTTTATGATAATAACACAGAGGCTCCATAGTCTGCACCAAGACGGCAAGTAGAAAAGTAGAAAAGCTTTTCTCATTGACTTGGGAATAATTTTCCGTTGCTGCTGCAGCTCTCATGAGTTCAGAGGCCGGCGGTATGTGCTGTGTGTGTGTACGTGCGGGACGGATCGGGGGGCACCGACAGTGTAGATAGATAGATAGATACATTAGATAGTAACTTTATTGATCCCGAGGGAAATTCAGGTTTCAAGCATCACAGTTCCATAGTGCAAACATGTTAGTAAAAAGGCAGTAAAAAAGTTAGTAGTTCAAAACGATAAAGTACAAAAAATTTACCAGATATAAAAATACCAGGAGATGAAGAGAACTGTTACAACTGAATATAGTGCAGGGTAACAACTGACATACAGGACTATTAAAAAAGTGAATATAGTTGTGTGTGCGTGTGTGTGTTCATGTTGTCAAGGAGGTTGAGTAATAGCGTTGGCGCTAAAACCTGCAGTCAGTTTCATCGCCGTTCATTCTAATGTAACAGGTATTTTTCTCTTTCAACTCTCGTCCCAAAATTAAGTTTCATCCTCCCCGTTCCTATTTTTTTTGGCCCCGGGACGACGGGTTGTCCTTCAGCTCGAACCCTGATCACTACAAAGAACTGCAAAAAAAAAAAATGCCAGCATATTAGTCTATTGGCATCAGTTCTGAAAATGTATGAAACATAAAACCTAAGGTGGTATAAAGTTTCTGTCATCCACCAAAAAGACCACAGATCAATCATGGATTGTTGTATATACAGTTCCCAGGTTCCCAATAGATAAAGTCAGAAATTTGCATCATTTAAATGGCAGCCTATGGGGGGGAGTTGCACTTCATAGGCGTATAATTGATAAGAAATAAACTCGTCACATAAATATTAAGGAGGTCCAAATCAAGTGGATGTGGAACAATACGAAATAGAGGCCTGTCCGTTTATTGAGTCAGAAGAGTGATGAGTATCTAAAAAGCTTCAGATACAAAATTGCTTTTGGCATAGGCTGACTGGATGGACAAAGGCAATGAGCACGTAATCTCAGGTCCTTAGCAGAGGTCAAATATCTGATGCACATATTATCTGTGGTATGTATGTGTGTGTCTGTGCAGTACAACTCCATTCTACCACCATCAGTCCTGTCTGTGTGTGTGTGTGTGTGTGTGTGTGTGTGTGTGTGTGTGTGTGTGTGTGTGTACATGCCTGTGGTGGTGGGGAGAATAAGACCTTTATTTATGGCACTCCTGCCTTTCTTCTCTTTAATCAGAGCAGAAAACCCCAACACAAGCACACACACGCTCTCTCTCTCTCTCTCTCTCTCTCTCATACACAAACACACACACCACTATCACTGCAGGCAAAGAAAGAAGTGTTTCACTATAGAAAGGAGACAAACAGCTCCCTCTATCAATACAGCAGTTACAGGGTATATGCACATTTTTAAAGTAAAATGTAATGACTTTTAAGACATTTTTAATATCTCTAAAAGGAAAAGATAATCCATTACTGCGGGGCCTGCATAAAAAAAAAAGAAAATCGACAAACTACAGTATACACCATTATTGAGTTTTATTGAATACGAATGACAGAAATATTCAGTGCACAATAGCTAACATAGCTGCCTTAAACTAAAACTGTATGGCAGTAGACCGAGTCCAAAGGAAAACAATGTCCCCCTGCATTTACCACCAAATAAACAGAAGAGTAGTGTTGTCACGATACCAAAATTCTGACTTCGATAAGATACCCTGCCTAAATATCTCAATACCGAAACTGAAACGATACCATGGCAAAAATCTAAAACATCAGGAAAAGTAATGGAATAACAGATGACAGAACATGGAACTTAAAATTATTTTTTTATTAATTCAAAATGTTTAAATATAAAAATGTATTCATTAGAAAATGAAATGGTATGCAGTAATCTGATGCCCCCTATACTTGAGTTTATGTGATTTCTCTGATAGTTAATTTTATATATTTGCATTTATTTTTGATAATGCACACATATTTACGTTTCATCTGTATTCTTATTTCTATTTTTCGTATAACTTATCCATTGATTATATATATTTGATTCTAAAATGGAACAACTGTAATTTCCCCCCCGGGATCAATAAAGTATCTGATTCTGATATAACTTATTAAACAGCATTTAATAAGGCTTTTTTTGTAAAACAGTGCCCCTGCTGGCGCATTAGTAGCTGTTAAGGCGGAGAGTGGTACTGCAGCACGGAAGACGACAAGAGGCTTCCAAAACAAAAACCCACAAAACGATAAATTGAGATGAAGTTCTGTGAGAAGTTGATGAGAGAAAAGTTGCTAAAATCAGGAAGACACCACAGTAACTGTAGAAAGAGCTGTGTTGTGATGAAGTGGTGTGAAGAGAGAAAAGAGTCACTCTCACCGGACTGATTTTCCTCTCCGTCCATTTCACATTACAGAGACACACTGTAAAATAATACTTTAACACATGCTCTTTGGTGGATTATGTGTTTCCCGAATTACAGGAGATGCTTGCAAAGATTCAGAAAAGATGGTGAATCTAATGTTATCGGTACATTTGATTGGTAATTAGAGCATTTCCTTGCTTTTTTGAAGGGAGTTCTGCTGATAGAGACACCAGCTCAGAGCGTGACTGTCCAGCCGGTGAGAGATTCATGACCTGCTTTAATCTTCTTTTCAACTTTGGTGGAGACTTTTACTGGGAAAGTGTCTGTATGTCCGTGACACTACACGCAGCATCGTGGCTGCTAAGTTAACACTCCCGGACGGTGAACTGGGGACTCCCGTCAACGAATATCTGTTGTGCTCCTGCAGCTGGTACACCGCTGCATGAGAGGCTCAAATCTTGTCTGTTATCGGTTAATAATCGAATCGGTTAACGAGGGGCGGTTATTGGTTAAGAAAATTTTTCAAAATGAGCATCCCTAACGTCAAGCATTTCTCTTGCTGCTGCAAATATCAAGTTTTGGTGTGACCCATTTCACTTGATTTTGTTTATGGGCAGAAGCTTTGTTACCCCTGTGTGAAAGCATTGCCTTGTCACCCTCCAGACAGAGCACAGCCACAATATGAGGAAGGGACACTTCCCAATCCAGAACAAACACATGTGCTATAGTCTGACAGAGATCATGAAATAGAGAAATTTAATCAGGTTGTCACAGCATTGGGGGAGTCTCCTATTAGAAAAAAGAAAATCAAGTAAGTCAAAAGAAATATGCTTCTTTTAAGGTGAAAGGGACCCACGAGGCATTATATACCAAACTAGAAAATGCATTTTCTGCAGAATTGCGTGTGAATGTTGACCACTGCAATTAATTGCAAAGCATTGCTGAAATGCAGAAATGTGAAATAACTTTCTTGAAAATATTAAAGTCCAAATGCATTGCACTGCACTACTGAAAACCTGGAAGTTGAAATGTAAAACTGACTTGGAAGCTGAACTGCCTTACCTAAAGAGACTAAGAGCTGAAATACAAAGCTAAAAAAGCTAGAAGCTAAACTGTTATACTGTCAAAGTAGTAGTAGGTAGTAGTAGTAGCAGTAATTGTAGGAACAGTAGTAGCAGCAGTAGTAGCAGCGGTAGGAGTAGCAGAAGTAGTAGCAGTAGTAGCAACAGTAGTATCAGCAGCAGTATTAGTATTAGCAACAATAGTAGCAGCAGCAGTAGTAGCAGCGGTAGTAGTAGCAGCAGTAGTAGCAGCAGCAGTAGTAGTAGCAACAGCAGTAGCAGCAGCAGCATTAGTATTAGCAACAATAGTAGCAGCAGTAGTAGTAGTGGCAGTAGTATTAGCAACCGTGGTAGTCTTTAGACAGAAAGTATTTGAGTGGAATGAACCTTTAAAACTGTAAGTGGTTTGAACTGAAAGTCGTATTTCGGTGGAATGTAAGTCTCTCGAGTTCCCTGGTAAGATACAGTTACCTTCTGTGGCTTTTATTTTGAAAAACAAGCCTCATCCTGAGTGTCCTGTTAAGAAACAGTTACTCTATGAGGCTTTTATTTTGAAGGGAGAGAGAGACTGAATCAGGCTGTCTGATGTCCACAGGGAGCTTATTCCATAAGAAGATTCTATGATAGGAAAAGGCCAAAGGTCAAACTGCACTAATTTATGGAGTGAAATTAGTCTCAAAATGGTCACAGATGTATATTACATGATCTACAAATGGAAAAATAAGATTTACAAGTGTGTACAACCAGGGTCTGAAATTAGCACCCACCACCCGCCAAATGCAGGTAAATTGTTGGCAGTGGTGGATAAAATCGTCAGGCCATCCGCCACTTTGGCAGGGAGGGAAAATGCTAGGAATGGGAACAGAGAATCAGTTCCTGTTGAGAACTCATTCCTAGTTGTCCGATTCCTTGGCATCTCATGCCTCTGTGACTATCGATTCCTCTTATTGATGCTTTCCAACAGTTACACATGCACAATGACGCATACGCATGCTGTATCACCACGGCGGAGAGAAAATAAAGCGCTCAACAGCATGGCGCTACTACTACTAAACCTGAGGGGTGCACCTTTTCCCTGATAATGTGACACTGTGAACAACATATCTGTGTTGAAATCAACAGGAGATTATCATGATGTGTTCAAATGTAAACTCGTAAAATCAGTTTTTGGCAAGAAACTTGAATAAATCCAGTTGTTTGAAGGGGATGTTTTCACAGCAATATCAAATAGATATTAGAGAGGGAATTATGACCTGTTTAACTTCCTAACACAAGCTCTAAGCAGCTTATAATACGTCATTAAAACTACTAGTGCCAAGATATATATTAAAAAGCAAATATTTAGATAATCATAATCATTTGAATTGTGTGTTTTTACGCAAATACCCACTGTAGATGACGACAACAAAGTACAGTACAGTACTGTGTACAGCACCCTCCCATCCCCCAAAAATAGCTAACATCAGGTTAGCTTAACCCTTTAGGTGGTGATTAGCTCCTAGTGTTAGTTTGTAAGCAGTATATTGATAATAAGTATCTTTTTAGCTTTCACGACATGAAATACTTTGTTGTTATTGAAATGACAGCTAGGTCAATTAATCTTTTGGTCATTCGATTTTCTTTTCACAAAAGGATATTAAAATAACAAATATGAGTGGTTATTTGATTTTCATTTTAAAATAAAATTGGTCAAAAAGGGATGAACTAAACTTAAAAAATGGGTTGATTTTCATTTTCTAAAAACAAAAAATAAAATCACTAGAAGACAGAAACGAAAAAACACTTGTTTTTTCATATTCTGCGACCGGAAGTTGCGTAAGAGCGCGTATGAGGACGGTGCTGTGTATGAGAGAAAAAAAAGTACGATGCTGCTGTGTAACTGAAGGTGATGGACATGGATCAGTACGTATTTTTTCGAAACAATAAAAGAGTGTGTCTCAGGGAAGAAGACATGTCTGCAAAATGACTAACTTCAGTAAAGTTGGAAAGATATTGACAGATTCGAATTTTCCGGATCAATAACTCATAACCGAAACGTTGTTAAAACACAAACGACGGCTCTTTCCAACTGTAGTGAGGTAGACAACGAACTACAACCTCATTTCAATCAAAACGAGCCGTCCTTTGAGCTGGACACATTACATTGGTCTCTATGCACAGCCGGTTGTGAGATGAGTGGTCAGGGATCGTCTACAAAGTGCAACGCCAAAAAAGAGATGCTATAAAAATATTCCATAACACTATTATACAGTGTAGTACCACCAAAATTACTTCACTCATAAATGGTTTCTTCCTGATTATACTACAACACTTAGTTTGGAAAAATATGTATTCACTTGTCGAAGTCGATCACATCCTTATGCTTGCCCATTTTTTCTGCTTCCAACACAAAGCTCAGAGTTCAAAATGTTCACTTGCTGCCTAATATATCCCCCCCACTGCCAGGTGCCATTGTAACAAATAATCAATGTTATTCACTTCACCTGTCAGTGGTCTTAATGTTATGGCTGATCAGTGTATTGTTGCTGGTACAAATTTCCTGTGCTTCAGCCCTTCTCCTCACACTCAGGCTGCTTCTGTGTGCACGTGAAACATCTGCACTCAGATTTCTCCTCGGCTCTTGGATTTTTTTGTGCAATAACCCTGTCAAAATTCCCCAACCAATAGTATGCCAGGTGTAATATTGACCAATGAAATGATCCCTGCCTCGTTGTGGGTGCATTTTCTTTACTAAAACGTCCCTGACGGGCAGTTACACTTTAGTCAGGTTCATCCACTTCCGCCCTCCAAGGCTTTATTATGTACTTTCCTTGCTTTCTTTATGACTTTTGGAACAAAATTAAATATATAATATATACTGTATACCAGCATCCAGCCGGTGTAGTTATTATAATAACTACACCGGCTACTATTACTGGAACTACCTTTTTAATTTTGTCGTACACTGACAACGATGCTGTGAATCAACCACATCATCTCGCTCGTTGAAAGCTGCACACAGAGAGCAAGTCATTAACTTTCTAATGCTAGCTAAAACCGAGGTGGTAAACCTTGCGGTCTGCCCCTCAATACATCCATGGTATGCCCACTTTAAGCTATATTTACCTTGCTGTGGCTATTTAGTCTTGTAGTTCCCTTCCGAGCTTAAACTGAAAATACTTACACTGAAAGTGCTCTACTTTCAGTCTCAGCTAACGTTAGCTTGATGCACGGTTAACATTAGCCCTGTAGCGCTCCTCTTTTTTATGTGAGTGAAGGTCTGGGTGCCGCTGTATATAACATTAGTGATCATCAGTGGTATTCCTGTTGACTTTTTAGCTTGCTGCTGCGGTCATAGACCACATAAAATAGCTTGTGTTGCACTGACTGGCGCCACTCCCCATCGCAACCGATTCTCATTAGCATATGCGGCAGCTTCCTGTGCCACTAACTGTAGCTAACTTGCTCCACTGACCAACACCAGGTTGAGCCCTACACCACTGTTCGTTCCCCTCTAGCACACCGACAGGAGGCCAGTGTAGCTATTATAGAAAAAGAAAAAGTATGGGCAGCGCGCTGGTTTATATTCTTGTTGGGTCGCTCTTTTGTTGGGTCTCTAAATTATAGAGCACGGTCTGGACCCGCTCAATATGAAAAGCGTCTTGAGATAACTTCTGTTAAGATTTGATGCTATATAAAAACAAATTGAATTGAATATATATATTAACTGTCCTTTATTCCAAACATTGAAAGAAAGCAAGCACTTATAATAAAGCCTTGGAGAGCGGAAGTGGAAGAACCTGGTTAAGAGTAACAGCCTGTCAGGGACGTTCTAGTAAAGCGAACCCACCCGCAACAAGGCAGGGATCATTGGTCAACACTACACCTGGCATTCTATTGGCTGGGGAATTTTGACAGAGTTATCGCACAAAATATCCAAGAGCAGAGGAGAAATCTGAGAGCAGTGGTTTCACGAGCACACAGAAGCAGCACGAGTGTGAGGAGAATGGCTGAAGCTGGAGCGCAGAAAATCTGTGCAAGCAACAACATATCTGAGTGCAAGCATACAGTTTGGGCAGAAGCAGAGCTAATCCAAGCACAAGCAGGGGCTACTTGAGTGTGAGGACAGGGTTTTGAGGGAAGGCATTACAAAATCTGAACGTGAAATCAATAAGTCATGCTCTCAAATTGAAAGACCACGCTCTTGAATAAAGATAGGAAAAAAGCTCTATATGTGGACAAACACAGAGATGCTCTCGCAAAGACACACTCACACTCACACATGCACACACGACTGATCTCCTGGCGGGGATAAAAAAAAATAATAATAACAATAATTTTAATTATTATTACTTTTTTGGCAAATAAATGTTTAAGGACAAAAATCACCTAATTTGCCTATTTATTTATTTATTTATTTTGGACAAAAACCATTGAAATTGTGGATAACCTTGTTTGTTATGGTTGGTCATTCCAGTTAATCAAACCATGTCTCTCATATAGGTTAACATGCAGGAAAAAAATGTGTTCAAATGAAAAGGGGTAAGGCATAAAAGGTGCACAAATAAAATGTAGGAAAGCAGTAGCCTAACTAAACCAAATTATTTAGTCCAAGCTAGAGACTGCAAGAACACTGCAATGGCATTTTTCTATCCTTCCTCAATGATTTTAAAGCAAATTATACAGAATAATCAAGTTGTCATATATGATGTGATTCCTTCTTAAAATGTCCCATGTGTCTCATGCCACTGACATTTCTGACTGATCAGTTATAGAATCGAGGAGCCTGAATGCAACAGAGACATGGCCCAACATGATGATGATGACGATGGGCAACATCAATGTCTCTCCTGCTGAATGGAGATATAGTCGTGTCATAGTGTCAATGGAAACACAATCACACTAAAATATTAGTCGGCCTTAACCTAAGCAGAGACAGGGGGGTGGTGTGGGTGTGTATATATAGGCCTTACCCAGGTATTTGATGGTGAATCCCCGTGGCGGATTGAGGGACCTCCGCATCCATCCCTCCCTCAGCACCTCCAGATGGTCCTCCTTGCCCTGGATCAGCAGCACATGCTCGTCTATCCATCCCAAGAAGAAGGTCTCGGACACAGCCTCGGTAATCCTCTGGTTCCACACGTGTTGCTGGCTGTTTTCGGCTTTGAAATCGGCGAATATCTCGTAGCCGGTGTGGTGTCTCGGCAGCGCGTCGCTCTCCGACACCCCGGCCGCCCCCACCGCCACCGCCTCCCCGGCTCCAGCTCCAGCTCCAGCAGACCCGACCCTGGACAGCACTATAGCCAGGGAGTGGGGCGCTATCTGCAGGAAAGACTCCATTTGTCGCGGTCGGCCCTCTTCTAGCTGACTACAGAATATATCATTGTGTTAATCTATCTATCTATCTAAACACTTCATGTTTGAGCTAGCAGGGTGTGTAGCTTCCAGCTCCGCTCTGCAGCAGCCGCATAGCAGCCTGGGACTGGGACTGGCTCTCCATGAAGCTAGCCTGCTAGCTCCCGTTAGCTCCCGTTAGCCTTACATGAAGCCCATTCCTACACCTTCCTACACCGTCTTCTTCTCCCGGACGAGAGATACCGGCCCGTAACCGACCCCGGTGTTTAGTGGAGCTTCATACCGAGCTCTGTCCGCTAGAAGCGAGAGATGACATTGGTAGTTGTCGGTGTTTCTTTAAAGGTACCTTTAAGACTCTGGCTAGCTAGCTGGTTGCTACCGTGTTAATGAATTCACCCAGGCAACAGATGCAGAATGCCCCCCTCCTTCTCTCGTCGCCAGGCAGCAACCGGGTCTCGTGGGACACCTGTATCTTGTTGCCACGGTTAACGAGGAGGCGCGAGCTCTCTCTCTCCAGCCGCACGTGAATGTTGTCCTGTCCTGTCTCTCTCTCGCGCCTGACACGCTCCGGTCCGGTAACGGTGCGCGAGAATCCAGCTGGATGCAGGAGCGTCTCATCCAGGTACAGTGATGATGATGATGATGATGATGATGGCAGCAGCAGGCAGCGGTACCGGAGCTGCGTAAAGGCAGCGTCAACTACACTGAACACACCGTCTTCCGGCCACGTTTTTCAAATTAAGACGTTTAACGCAACAAGTCGTGGTGATATTAGTGAACTAATAATCCTGTTAGGTGAGGGGTCAGCAACCTTTACTATCAAAAGAGACATTTTAGACAAAAAAAATAAATATAAAATCTGTTAGGAGCAGTAAAACATTTGAGCACTGTGATGAAGGTAACACAGTTTATAGTCTGAGTATATAGTATATAAGCCTAATGCAGTGAGGGGCCAAGTGCAAATGTACTACGGAGTACTAGGGCCACATTGAGGTAAAAAAAACATCTGAGATTTACAGAATAAAGTCATAATATTACGAGAATAAAGGTTGTAATATTATGAGAATAAAGTCATAATACTATGAAAAAGAAGTCGTAATATTACGAGGATAAAGTTATAATATTAAGATAATAAAGTCATAGCTTTACGAGATAAAAGTCGTAATATTAAGAGAATAAAGTCATCACTTTACGAAAAAAAAAGTCGTAATATGACGAGAATAAAGTCATAGTTTTACGAGAAAAAAAGTCATAATATTAAGAGGATAAAGTCATAATATTATGAGAAAAAAGTTGTAATATTACGAGAAAAAAGTAGTAACATTACGAGATTAAGGTCATAACTTTACGAGAAAAAAGTTGTAATATGACGAGAAGAAAGTCATAAGTTTTCGAGAAAAAAAGTCGTAATATTAAGAGAATAAAGTCATAGCTTTACGAGAAAAAAAGACGTATTATTAAGAGAATAAAGTCATAACTTTACGAGAAAAAAGTCGTAATATTAAAAGAATAAAGTCATAATATTACGAGAAAAAATACGTAATATTAATGTTACGAGAAAAAATACGTAATATTACGAGAAAAAAGTAGTAACATTACGAGATTAAAGTCATTACTTTACAAAAAATAAGTCATAATATAACGAGAATAAAGTCAGAACTTTACGAGAAAAAAGAAAATAAAACATAAAATTACTACTTTATAATATTATGACTTTATTTTCATAATATTACGACTTTTTTTTCTCGTAAATCTATGACTTTGTTCTCGTAATATTGCGACTTTATTCTCTAAATCTCAGATTAATTTTTTTCCCTCAATGTGGCCCTAATACTCGTACCACCGTACCATAGACCTACAACAATGATAAATAAAAATGAAAATGTAAACAAAAAAACAGTTATTCATTTCCCTTTTTATAAATCCACAGGGAGCCACTGGAGAGGGACTATAGAGCCGCATGTGGCTCCAGAGCCGCAGGTTGCTGACCCCTGAGTTAGCCACTCACCATTCAAATGGCAGGTATAAGGCAGGTAGAAGAGCCCCTGAAGCCTGTCTGTTTCACTATATTAAGCACAGATGGTAGGCTACCCCTGTAACAAGGTACTTTCCAAGTATCACTGTAAGCAAAGGATGTAGCTTCAGAAACTGAGTTGATCAATACCAATTTATCAGTTGTCTGCATACTAAGAAATTTAGGGGGAAAAAAAGAAAAAAATACTTGTCATTGTCAATGTATGACCTACTTTGAGGGTGTTGAATGTTGATATTTTATTGCTCTGCTCTGTGAACAGTTCCAAACTTCAATTCAATATTGATATTTTTTCTTGTGAATGTGGACACTTATTATACCTCCGTTAAAAAAAAGCAAAAATGTTATGAATTATATTAGATATTTGTCTAATAGTAATTTGTCGTAACTAGCCTACGACAGAAACACACGTATTGTTTATTTTATTTTTGCCTTCTATAACGATTTGTTACAAAATTGTTTATTATATTTATTTGTTTTTATCTTTGCTTTTCTTTGTCTCTTAGTTTATCTTCACAACATTACAGCAAAAGGCTGTTTCTAAATTATGCAAGTTATAAAGAGTGATTTTATAGGTAACCCACAGTTTTTCTATAGGATATGGGATCCATGGATTACTTGTATAGAATCTACTTAACCTAACCTTTCTATGGTATTTACTTAATCACTAACTATTATTTTCTATGTGCTGTTTTTTTTTATCTTACTACCATGAATTATATTATTGTAGAATGTGTGTTTTCTGAATGGTCCACTATATGTTCCTCTTACATAACCTCCCCCCCCCAACACCACCACCACCATCAAAAAAAAAAAAAAAAAATCACGTTCTTCCCACTCTCTGTGAATTGTGTATTGCTTAAATGGAAAATTAAATGGCCCCAGGTGTGAGGTGTGGTAATCTAATTCCCCAGTAATGTATTTAGGTGTATAGCACATTATCTGTCATTAAGATCTTAAAAAATAGATTTAACTCAAGGTTCCTCTTCAGAACAGGACCTCACTAAAGCAGGAGTGTGTGTGTATGTGTGTGAGAGAGAAAGAGAAGGAGAGATTGTGTGTCAGTTGATGATTCTGATCCGCTAGGTTTACCGTTTTTTGATGGTTTCATAAAGAAATCTGAAATTCACTTTTGCATTGCCATTTTCTTGTGCTGTTGCGCAGCTTGTTTGTGTGTGATCACGTCGTGAGACCTTCCAACCTGACTGAAAATTTAGAATGTAAACATAACCAACAAAAATGAAAACAAAACTTGTTTTATTTTTTACTTTTTCAAATGTATAATTTACAGACAGTACCATATGCCCGCACTGCCTTTTCATAACAAATTGTAACGTATTATACCTTTAAAGTAACAGGTTGTTTTACGTACATGAGGTAGGTGGTTCATAGGTTGTTTCAACATAAGCGTTCATCAGCCGAGCAAACATTTCGACATTTCTGTCGACATTTTTTATTTTTTATTTTTTGATAATTTTAGCTGTGTTAAAGTGCGAGTAGACAGTATATTTTTGGCATCATTGGGCAAACATTCCATAATAACCTTTCAGCATATTGTACTTCAAGTGTTCTGAGAGAAAACTAGACTTCTGCACCTCCTCATGGCTCTGTTTTCAGACTTTAAAAACTCTAGCCCGTGACGGGCTTTGAACAATCACAGGTCATTTCATTGAGAGAGCGTTCCTATTGGCTGTGCTGCAGTCATGTGACCAGTGCTTGGCGTTCCTTCAAGAGATCTCAACATGGCTGCCGGGTCACAAACTTTCTCATTTTACAGCTAAACAGTACACTACAAGATGATTCTGAAAACATTTGAGGCGAGAAATAGGCATTAACGTAACATAATATTGATTCATATTTGATCAGCGCTGCTTAGTTTGACCGTTTGATCGGAGTTCGCGAGTGATTGACAGCCGACTCTCATAGACAGCAGACTCCAGATCAGCTCTGACTGCTTGTTTTCCTCCTGTCTGTGAAATCTTGCAGATGCCGTTAGGAGCACCGGAGGACACAGAGGACACAGAGGACACAGAGGAACATGATTTTTTTCAGGTTACCTGTTTCATGTACTACTGTCAGGATATAGCAACCATTTTATAAAAAATAACTTTTTTTAATCAGATTTGTTCCAATCTCACTTACTTCAGCTTTAATGCACATGGCATACATTTTGACAGTATATAAGTGAAGGAAAAGTCAGTAAAGGGAAAGTCCGGTGAAATGATTATGTTTCACACAAAACATGAACAGCAGCCTCCGGGGGGGAAAGTCCAGTGTTTGTTGCTTGCCAACTTGATAATTCCACAATGACTCCATGCCACACTGGTTACAGAAAAGGAACACAGTTGTCACTCATCTGGCGATAGCGATGTGCCTTCCTCCGCTGTGAGTGTGTTAAAAGTTGTTAAATCTGACTCATTTACTCTGGCTCTCTATGCTTTGTAACGTTACAACTCCACTGCTCGTTTAGTCATTAGTAGACCTGCTGCAAGTCGGTTTAGTGTATTAAAAAAGTCAGCCTGCTACAGCGGTTGCTATAGCAACGGTACACATAAAAATGTGTACTGTCTATTCCAACACTCAGACCTTTAAGGACAAAATGTCCACATTGAAACCCATTAAAACCACACATTTTGATTCCATAGCCATTACAGCATAAAATCATCCATCCCATTATTAATATATATATATATATATATACACCAGATTTAGCCATTTTGTCATGTTCGCCCTATGGGACAGGTCGGACTATTTTCCTAGTTTCCACTACAGGCATTGCTGCTGTACTATGGAACTGCAGTGTTTGATGTAATGCATCAAAATTCATGTTGTTGCTAATCATTGACATATCTCAGACTGTGAGAAAAATATCAAAATCCCCCTGTTATGGGTAATCCATTTGTTTTGCCTAACCTGCCCAAGTAGCGTGTGCGTCTGCGTATGCAAATTAGGAGGTGTGGTCTCCGAGAAGGGATTGGTCTCACCCCAGCCAGGTGGTCCAATCCCAAGGAGCTACAATCACCTGAGGAAGATTTAAATGCTGGGCCAGCCCGACAGTTGCGGCGGCTGTGATTTGACGTGAACAGCTCACCTCGGTATCTTTTCAGTATGTTCCGCTGAGGGACTCGAGATACTTGATTGTGGTGCATCAAATGTTGTACAAGAGACTTGTTAGTAGATTGGAGAAAGTGTGGGCCAGGTTAGTATAGGTTAGAAACTGAACACTTGGAAGTTATTTCGTCTTTTTTTGATTGTATCTCTTTGGTTCTACTAAGTAAAGTTACTTAGTGAGGTTTTTATTTTCCATTCTGTTTCTTTGTAGTAAGATTAGTTGCACAGCTCACATTTTTAGGAGTCCTCATTTTGTTCTATTTATTTCCTTAATTTCTTACAGCACCAGCAAGCCCCTTTTCTATTTCGTCTGCCTCACCACCTTTTGTTGTTAACAGAAAATCTAACTCCTTGTAAATAAAATCACTTAATTTACCAACAAAATCTGGTTTTCCGTTTGCTTTTAAAGAGTTAAAATTCTGAAAATGAATGAATATTCGGTAGTTATGCTCAGTACTGATGTTGGTCAAAAAAATTACTCAGTGAAAGTGGAAAATAATATTATCCGGCTTGGGGCCCTTCTGTGTGGAGTTTGCATGTTCTCCCCGTGTTAGCGTGGGTTTTCTCCGGGTGCTCAGGTTTCCTCCCACAGTCCAAAGACATGCAGGTTAGGTTCATTGTGGACTCTAAATGTCCCGTGGGTGTGAATGTGAGTGTGAATGGTTGTCTGTTTCCATGTGTCAGCCCTGTGATAGTCTGGAGACCTGTCCAGGGTGAACCCCGCCTTCACCCAATGTCAGCTGGGATCGGCTTGGATTCTACAATAATGGCTGTATGTCCAAAACATTCAACAAGAGCTTAAATAAGGTGTCTCTCTAGCATAAGATATGGGCCACTGGCCATAAAATGTGTGAAATATAGAACTCAAAATGCTGCTTTGCTTTGCTTTTAAAAATTAGTTTTCCCCCCAATTTTATAGGAGTGCAATACTGACTTGCTGAAGTCCCCCGATACCTTATTTACTGATCGCTCTAAACGGGTGTATATAGCCAGGGTGTAAATTAACTTTGTCTTATATTTACCAGAATTAATATCATGTTTCATGAGCTGAATACAGATACACAGGAGACATGTTG